>CM050409.1:2589552-2814552 GCA_027580255.1 Therioaphis trifolii | reverse complement strand
TTTTTTAATAAACCTAATTTGTTTTATATTTTACCACCGTGATTACAAACAATTTTAGTTTTCTTAAATGGTACAATATTTATAACGTATAACAATACATTCATATGTATTCTAAAATATGATATATATATTATATTTGATATTTACATTTATCACTTTATCGATCTGTTGAGTCTATTGAGACATGTAGACGTTTTAATGATTAGAATAACGGCCAGTGAATGTTTATAAAACTATGGGTGAAAAACAGAAATTATTCTTAATATCAAAACGTTCAAAAGTAATAATTATGTATTCTCACTGTCGTAATACGCCATTGTCACGAGGCCAGCAAATCTCGTATAATCATTATTTAAAAACATGTGTGAACCTTGCGCAACGCAATTTACATTAGATTTCCAACTGTACAGTATTGTTCTACTAGAAATCTCGATATATATATATACATAATATACGGATACACGGGTACGGCAGGAATATTAATTGTTAATTAAAATATGAGAACGGGCGTCGTGAATGAGATTCGGGTGTATGGAACTGTCATGGTACTGTGTAGACCAGTGGTTTTCAAACCGGGTGCCGTGGCACTGCACTGGTGTGCCGCGGGCATTCACTGGGCGTGCCGCAGTGATTTGAACATTTTTCCTTTTCATAAATGACCGATCGAATTGAATAATAATTACGACGTACGCAAGTAGATGCGTTTAACCGTCGATAGGTTAAGTGTATATTGATAAATCGAAGGTTTGCAGTATAATGGTCCGCTCAAACCGAAGCGGTAGCGGTGACGGTAATTTCGGCGGTATTTATCGATATTAAATGCCGCTTGATCTAACCTAATAGGAACGAAATGTTTCGTCGGGAATCATTCGACGTCGTGACACCCATGCGTGTGTACCCACGCGTATTTTAGTTATTATTAATAATACTAATTTAAAGTAAGTACATAAACAAAAAATTGTTTATTATTTTTTTAAATTTTTATTATACCATGGATGTATAGGTATATTACGAAAGTTCAAGTTCAGACGAAGAAGATGTATATTACAGTTAGCAGCTGTAATAGACGATGAAGAACAAAAAAAGGTACCATAGGCAAATGATATATTAACTGAAACTGCTTTTAAATACGGTTTAGGCTGTTGCATTAACGAATAATAAAAAAATTATGTAAAATTTAATTTTTAGACATAAAAAACGAAAATGAGTTCATGGAATTAATACCAAAAGAGACGGTTTAGGCGAATTCAATCATTCAATGGCGGCTCAATTACGAAATGATGCCAAAACGTTTTTTTCATTTACTTTCGAATGACATCAAATTGTTTCGATGAAATTTTAATAAAGCGATTAAGATAAGTTATGTTGGAATGACTACAATAAATTGCACTCTAACAAAACGTATCGGTGATGTAATTTTTTTGGAATATCAAAATTAGAGGCCACAGTGTGCCGTGGAAATTTTGTGAAGGGCGAAGTGCGCCGCGGTCAAAAAAAAGTTTGGAAACCACTGCCCAAGACACCGGGCCGGTCAGGCTAACCGCCCGTGGTGAGTCGGCCGACAGAAGACCGAACACCTCTCCTCTGCGGCCGCTGCGCGTAAACGGCTCGGGATCTTACGGACGAGTATTTCTCTCGACGTACACGCGCGACTTACAAAAGACGTCACCATTCCGGCGCGAACACACGTGACGAAAATGCGTGTATTCATAGGCGAATCTACGGGGGGTGCCGGGTGTGCAAATGCACACCCTAATGTAACAAAAAAAAACAAAAAAAAAAAAAAACAATTTATAATATAAATACACATTAATTGAATTTCAGTTTTTCGTAAGTAAAACTGCAAGGGTTCATGTGTATCTGAAATAATAAATAGCCTATAGCTGTATAATACATATTATGTAAATATTATACGTCATTCGGTTATAATATTGGTTAGTTAATAAAATGTTGGATTCCTACATATTATTGTGTTGTGGAAAAATTATTTGCTGAAAAAATTCCACAAACAGTTAAATTAAATTTTTTTCATAGCTAACCCCTCTAAAAACAAAAAAATACTCCGAAAAAATGCTGAGCACCACACTCAAATGTTGAAGTGTCTGGGTCCGCCTATGCGCGCATTATAAATTCATAGACGACACTGACTGCAATAAAATCGTCGTATTATACTATCACATTAACGCTCTTACGGACGGGGCCGTAAAAAGTCATTCGACGTATAGAAACTCGAACGTTTTTCGGTGAAAATCGCCCGTAATTTAAGAATCAATAATCGCAGTGCAGCAAACAAAATGTATTTTGGTTCGTATTTCGATACGACTACTCGACTGGTCGTGATGTATTAATAATAATATATCGCGCGGAGCGGTTCGTTTTGACGGTATATTGTGTTATAATACGCCGCGCACTTTTCGTAAAAATTCGAGTGAAAAACATTTTTTTTTTTGCACTTTTTTTTAAAAATTTTTTGACGAAACGTTGATTTTTCCAACTGTTTTTTCAAGACTCGTCGGCGGTTATTGGCCTTTTTTTTCGACCGCGTCCGCCGTGCAATCAGACCTAACGCCTGGCAGGTATTGCACAGCAAGCCGCACGTTTTCGACAGATAAAAAAAAAGATTAAAAAAATACACACCTATCCGTCGTCGTCACGCCATCGATCACCGTCGTTATGACGTGCGTATGTGAGTGTTTTTGATAAAACCCTTTTTTCGCCATAAACGTACCTTTCCCCTTATCGGCGTGCGAAAAAACTTTGCGTGAAATCCAAACGATTTCGGACGATTCGACTTATAATTTCGACTCGTAATTAAAAAAAACATCTCGGTAGTTTAATTATTATTCGTTTTTTTTTTTTTTTTTTTAGAAGCACAAAAACAATGATTACTCATAACGACGTTTGAAAATCGTTCCATGTCATACGTATAATCAACACGTGTCATGTACGATTTTTAAGAATCGTTCGACGTCATGATATAATCATCACGCGCGTAATGTATTGATGATATGGGTTTTAAGAATTTTCAAAAAAGTCATATTCGAAAAACACGACGAAATCCAACTTATCGTTATGATTACTCAGTTTATTCTACTGAAAATATTATATTATCAACTCCCCGGCTAATATTTTGATGACAGCAGGCAATAGATTTACCTAAGCTAGATTAAATTTAGTGGTCCTTACTCCTTAGTCTAATACGTTTTACATTTATAATCTAAGTTATTTACTTAAATATAAATTTTGTGTGTGAGTATTTATATATGTATAATATGTGTATTAATATATTATGTATACACATATATGTATAATTTGATATTTTATGGCTTTGCATTCTATCAAACAGCTCCAGGGGCGTACACAAGGGTTTAGGTTTAGGGGTTCAACCCCCTCCCCCCAAAATTTCAGAAAAAGTATTCAATATTTAACGAAACATAAGTGGTTTCTATCAATGAGAGAGATATAAGATAAAAATATGTTGGTTTTATTACTATTTATTAGTTTATTACTATATTTTTATTATTGTCATTTCTAATTTTCAAATTGATACGGTGACTACGAACAGGCCACATTGTTATCGTAAAATTTTTCATATATTTGTATGAAATTATACAACCTTACCACTCCCCCCAAAAAAAAAAAAAATTTTGTGTACGCGCCTGAACAGCTCTATGCTTCCAATACTCTGTAATAAGACTTATGTATGTATATTTGAAATAAATAAATAACCGTTCGATTTTATTCGGATCTCCGACGGAAGCGAGCCGCGCCCGCGTTTATTCGTATCGCGTGAGTACCGAGAAATCTATATTCGCTCGTGAAAGTCAATATTTGATAAAACGGAATTCTCGCCACCTGTGTGACTCATAGAATGTTTTCGGGTTTTCCCACCACGATCAGCACGGAAATGATCTTACTACCGGTATCCGAAGCGGTTTGGTACGATTTTCGGATTTCAAAAACAAAAAAATCACTACGCACGGCGATGGCGCCAAAAACAGAGATCGATAAAAAAAAACCGAACAGAGTTGATAATATGATTGTACGTGGGGTCTCCGAATGTGATTTGACCGCGGATAACGCGTACGATTCGAATTTTCCATTTTCAAACAATCCAAAATTTAAAACGTTGATTAAATACAACTTGAAATTTTTTTTTTCAATTTTACCAGGTACGGTAACGTCTTTGTTTTACCCCCTCCCCCCCAAAAAATCACCCCTATTTTAACTCTTTTATATCCAAGAGAACCGATAAAACAACTCAAAAAAACATTAGAGACGAGTAAACGGATGAAAAAAAATTAATATTTTTACTGTAGTGGTCTACGAGTTTTCTGTTTGTATCGTAAACGAAAAAATCGCAAAATCACGCGTGATCTCGCGAGCTCTGGCTCCCAAGTAAAATTTAAAAAAAAAAAAATTTTAAAAATTTAAAACCAAAGACGTACCGACGCTTAATAGTAATTACTTAATAAACGGTTGCGCCAAACGCGACTCACTCATCATCTGGAGCACCAGCAGCGCGGCGAAGCCGAACATGATGGACAACAGGTGCATGAAGCCGGACTGCTTGTGCCGGGCGAGCACCTCGAAGAACACGACGTACAGCAGCGTGCCGGCGGCCAGGCCCTGGAGCACGACGGCCACGGTGCCCTGGGACCCGTCCACGGAGCCGGAGCCGCCGTAGTGGACGAGCGCCATGCCGATGGCCATGCCGACGGGCGTGACCGCGGCGAACGTGGCCACGTACAGCACGAGCACGGCGCGGCGCGTCTTGGACCACGCGAGCTCGAGCCCGATGCAGAACGCGATGACCAGCTTGTGCGTGGCCACGGCCAGGAACAGGTACCACATGTTGTCCACGCGCTCCTCCAGCCCGATGGCCAGGCCCTCGAACACCTCGTGGAACGACAGCGCGAGCACGGCGAACAGGCCGCGCAGCGAGTGGTCGCCGCCGCCGCCACCGCCGCCGCCGTTCGACGACTCGGACACGGTCTGCGGCCGGCGCTGGTTTTCCACGTCGTCCGCGTGCAGGTGATGGTGCAGGTGACGCTGTTGGTGATCGTGCAGCCCGGCGGCGGCGGCGTTGTTGTTGTTGTGGTGTTGGTACGCGGACTGCTGTTGCGTCGCGTGTCCGTCCGGCGACGCGGCCCACGGCACCGTGGGCTGGTGCAGGTGGTGATGGTGGTGCATGTGGTGGTGATAGCGCTTCTGTTTGCCGCCGCCGCCGCCTCCGCCCGCGGACGACTCCTTCAGCAACTCCTTCATGCTGGCCGTGGACGCGCCGCCCGTCACCGACGGCACCGACCCCGGCGACCCGGACTGCAGCGACGCGCGCGGTATGGACATGGACCGCCGGCGCAGGCTCATGGACCGGTGCAGCACGTCCTCGGCCGAGTCGCCGCCGCCGTCGTCGCCGGCGCCGCGCCGGCCGGCCGCGTAGTACCGGTCCAGCAGCGAGTGCGCGATCTCGTCCACGATGAACACCATGAAGAAGCCGGCGCAGAAGATCAGGTCGCCCAGGTGCTCGACGTCGGCGGGCAGCCGGCCGGCGCGCTGGAGCCGGGCCACGCCCTCGCGCACCTCCGGCTGCAGGTGGAGCAGCGTGGTGAACAGCAGCACGCCGCCGCCGAAGCACAGCAGCAGCGACACGGCCGGCGAGCCGGCCGCGGAGGACTCGCCGCCGTGCGAGTGCCCGTGCCCGTGGTGACGGTGGTGGTGCGACGACGAGGCGGACGACGAGCCGGACGACGAGGCGGACGACGTGGACGAGGCGACCGGCGACGGCTTGGCGCGCCACCATTTGGCCAGCTTGAGCGGCAGCACGCCCAGCACGAACGCGCCCATGCCCAGCACGAACATGGCCACACACTTGGCCACAACTATCTGGCCGAACATCGAGGACGGGCCCGCGGCGGCGGCGGCGGCGGCCACGGTGGCGACGGTGGCGACGGGACCGTGCGCGTAGCCCGCGTGGTCGTGGCCCGCGTGATCCGACATGATGGTGTCGTCGGTGTAGACTGACAACCTAACCGCGGTATGTCGCCGTGACGAGACGGTAAACAACAATCAACAATAAACCATAAACCATAAACGATAAAACGATAAAACGACGACGATAGCGATGCGGGCGCGAGCGTCGGCCGGCGGCGGCAAAGTCGAAGGCGGTCGGTAGCGAGTGGCCGCTGAGGGAATCGCGCGAACGAAACCTAACGTAGCGATATCGCCGAAACGCGCACGGTCACGCTATTATACACACACACTGGGTACAAAAACGTCGCGGTAGTCACGGAGACGCGATCGCTCGCTCGCTCGTTCGTTCGTTCGTTCGCTCGCTCGCTCGCTGCTGCTGCTGCACCACCCGTGTGTGACGGCCGTCGGCGAGCGCATAGCACACGGCACACCTCGTACGCGGACGCCGGTTACTGCGTGTATGCGGCGAAGCGGCGGCGGCGGCGGCGAGCTGTCGTGGCGTCTACGGCGACGGCGGCGGCGGTGGCGGTCAGCGGCTGCCACCGCCCCGCCGCCGCCCGCTACCACTACTATAATACGAGATACACTATAATACTGATGTGTGTACGTTATAACGTTTCAACTATAATATATTAATATCAGCGCCGCCGCCGAGGCAAAGACGTTTACTATACGGTGTTTTACGCGCGTAGTACGTTGTTGTTGTTGTTATTAATATTATTATTATTATTACTTATTATTATTACTAGAGCTCGGATTTACGTGTATTAAAAAAACCGAAATATGTAAATATATCATGTGTGATTTAAAAAAATGAAAAAATGGAATACAAAAAAAAAATTACAGAACATTACTGGAAAAAACTTTAAAAATTACATAATATGTACATGATAAAAAAATGGCATTATTTTCGAATTTACTTATTTTACTTCGACATCATTCATCTCGATTTTGAAAGCAACGACATACCATATTTATTATATGCTCGAATTTTCAAAGTTAAACGACCTACGGTTCGGACGTAACATAGATTTGTACCGACTAAAGGAGCGTTCGACTTCCACCGAGGTGATAACTAAGCAAATTTCAATAACGTCATATTTCCAATGTCCAAAAGAGTGTGTTCAGCCGGCAATATTACCCCATTCATTTCGCAATGTATACACATATCTCTGATTAATTTTAGGCGGCCTAAACCAGGATTTTTATGCGATACACCGGGAATTTTTTCTTTTACTGCAACTCCCAAGGGTCCTTATTGCATACTTGTTCTATGCATTTTTCAGCTTCTTCTATAAGTCTTAAACTTTGAATCGAAGTCATTTTACTTGTTTCCAGTAAGTTGTTTTATTGTATTCTCTAAAAATTCAAAATCAACAGATATATAAATTAAATTATTTTTAACGTCGTCTTTATTTATCGAACATAATAACATAATATCGACCGTGAATGATTACGGTCCGTTAGTTCAATAATTGGTATTGTGTTGTTTACGTACTTTCGGAAACATGAGAAATTATCTGTATTGAAAAACACAATCGTATATGATAATTAATAAACCGTAAATGAACAAATCGTCGAAATATGCAGGGAAAAATGGAATCATTGAGAAATATGTAAAAATATGTACTCATGGCAAAATATGTAAAAATATGTAAAATAAAATACATTTCATTACATTGGAAATCGCTTGGAACGTGAATTTATCACTTATTCAAATTAATTTATCGAGACACAGTAAAAATATATGTATTTACATATATAAATCCGAGCCCTAATTATTACAGTGAAATTCGCTAATGACGATCTTCAAGGACCTAGACAATCAGATCGTTATATCCGAACTTCGTTTTATCCGGATTATAAAAAGTATCTTGATTTTACTGAAAAATCGATTTATTTAACAATTTTTTTACCGTATAATTTTATTTAAGATTACATATTTCAACATTCAAGGTGCATAATATATTTTATAATTTTTAATAAAAATACTACATAGTCTATTATATAGTACCTATATGTTTACGATATGTTTGAAAAATTATCCATTATAGTGGTTTGTTCATAATTTGAATAAAATAAGTGTTAACAAAATTAGAAATATTGTTTAATGCCGTCGACACTTCTGGGGTGAATTTATATCACTGTTGACCGAAAAAAAGTACGCACCCGATCAATAAAAAAATACATTTTCGACATAGTTGGTACTTTATATACGATTTCTTCACGCTCTCCGTCAGCTTGTTCGCTTTCGTATTCATCAACATTCAAAATAGACTTGACAATATTTCTTCTGCATTTGGGTTCTTCGTTGGTCAAAAGAGCATCGTAGACATCCGCAAAACGTACACCCGGTTGCACCAAACTAGTCGTAAGTTTGGCCAGCCCCCCCCCCCCAAAGAAAAATCCATAAACAAATTATGCAAATATTTAGCACGTAATTCGCACGAATTCGCACGACTGGTTTGGAAATTCGCACGACCTTCCTTCCCCTCCAAAAATCAAAAAATCGTGGGGGGGGGGGCCAGCAAAACGTCTCGCCAGCCCCCCCCCGGCCGTAAAAATTAACATTTTTGCAAATTTTCTTTTGCAGAAAAACAAACAAAAAATGAGGAAAAACATAAACAGACATTTATACGTAACAACGGTTTTAGACAAAATCGATTTTGGTTTCCCTCCCGCGATTTTTTAATTTTTGAGGGGAAGGAAGGTCGTACGAATTTCCAAACCAGGCGTGCGAATTCGTGCGAATTACGTGCTAAATATCTGCAAAAGAAAATTTGCAAAAATATTAATTTTTACGGCCGGGGGGGCTGGCGAGACGTTTTGCTGGCCCCCCCACGATTTTTTGATTTTTGGAGGGGAAGGAAGGTCGTGCGAATTTCCAAACCAGGCGTGCGAATTCGTGCGAATTACGTGCTAAATATTTGCATAATTTGTTTATGGATTTTTCTTTGGGGGGGGGGCTGGCCAAACGTACGTCCAAACTAGTCGTTATCTATCGGTGTATTATTTTTCTTCGTGTTAAATTTTAATCTAATGATAAATTAACGTTTGTAAAAATTAACAATTGTTAAAGTTAAGAGTGTTGCACGACCATTGTTTTATATTTACGTTATTACCAAAATACTGGTTTACAAATAAATGGTACCTGCAATACAAGTTGATATTATCATCATAATATTCATATCATCGGGTCTTATCAATGACAAACTGATTTATACTTGTGTGTAATTTAAATATTATGTCTGTTGTAAGAGCTCTAATTAAGGTTTATTTTGTGCTAACTAATTAAAAATCTATTAAAACACAATACATACATTATATAATATTACAATGAAATAAAAATATAGAATGATATATTTATCGATATTAAATAATGACCACAAAACATTGATAGGGAAATTTAACCATACATAAAATTTTATACGGCGATAAATCACCCTCTAACTTGACCGGTGATAAAGTAAATTTTTAACAACAGATAACATTTAAAACATGGTTTAGGCAACAGATTTTAGTTTAACTTCAGTTAAACAAATTTATCTCAGTGTAAATATTTGGTGCAACCCAGCATTAGTAAGTTAATACGGTCGTGCAACTTACAAGACACATTATCTGTTACAGATAAGATTAAGAATTATCGCTTCGAACGAAATCTACTGTACATGTATTATTAATCGCTTTAAGTGATTATAAAAACCAATTTTCGTTTCAAAATAACATCGCTATAACCGGATTATCGTTATAACCGATATCGTCATATTATACGAATAAAAATTTTTACACATAACATAATATAAAACCAACCAAATACATTGCTTGGAATCGTTTTACCCGGAATGTCGCTATATCCGGCATCGTAATAAGCGAATTTGACTTTATTATTATTATTATTATAGTCGTACGGTATTATGTCGGTACAGTCAGTGTTTCTTTCAGGCATTTTGTTCCGGGAGTGCACCACAGCGTTTCGAGGTGCAATGTCCATGAAATATAAAATACAATTAAAGACAATTTTGATCTAATGAATTCGTTAAAAATGTATTATTTTCATATTTTAAATCATGTTTTATATAACTTTTGTACTACTCCAGGGATCGGCAATTGATTTCTATGACGGTCCAGATAATTCGAAAACAAATTTTCGAGGGCCAGAAAAAATTTAAATATTAGTAAGATAGTAATCAATTTATGTATTTTCGTATTAAATCACAGTTTAAGATAATAATTAATGTAATCGGTATCGTAATATCCAATTGCGTCATAACAAATGGATTAAATATATAAATTCTATATGGAATTTTAAAATGTATTTGTAACCCTTTTCTCCTGCGGTATATTACACATTCGATAAATAATTTTATAGGTACAAGTGTTTTTTTTTTTTTTTTTGAACTTAAAAAAACATCAACAGCAAAGGTTATTAGTTTTTGTTAAAATACATAATGGTTGGTTATTAGAACTAAAATTACAACATTTCTATGGGTTAATTATATGTAGGTAATTACTATTAACATCAATATTGCAATTTTCCTTAACAGTAGGTTTAAATTTTAGTGTATAAGTCGGATTTTCTTAGGCGAACAAGTGTTTAATAAGGGTTGAATATACCAAAAAATAAAAAATAAAAAATTCTCACTACACTTTTAATAACACTATACCACTCTCTAACCAGAGTGAGAATCGGACACTCTTTTTTGACGCACGCATTTTTAATTAGTAAACATCAACCACCCAATGATATGCGACAAATGCCAATCAGACCTCACTATTCAACACATCATTCAATATACTGCCCTTTCTTTCTTAACACTCGGAACACTATGTCAATACCAAATAACCCAGATGAAGCTCTAAACGAAGATAACTCCACTAAAATTTTAAATCTCTTAAAAAAAAACTAACGTTGTAAACAGTCTCTAACCTCATGTATACACAACCTATAATATTATATGTCCAAATGTTAATGTAACTCACTCATTAGTAACACGTACAAAAGGCTAATAACCATTAGATGTTAAAGCCTTTTTTTATTTTCAAAAAAAAAAAAAAAAAAAAAAACACTATACCAACATACTAATTATTTATTCAAAACACATAGCTTTTTTTTTTTTTTTTTATTGAGTAAAAAGACAATCTACAATCTATACAGCAAATATGCACATTAATTAGATGTGATAAAGGAATACAAAACAAACAACAATGAATAATATGATTTTGGGGAATTACCCAGTGGTAACACCCAGCACGTGATAATTTATTTACTCTCGGTTAATATGGGTTTTTTTTTCTCAGGACAAGAGGTCCCTGCACCTTTTTTTTTAACCTTCGTTGAGGGTTATCGGGTAGAGTTTTTGTTGATAGTTTAATAATTAAGGGGTTTGTATGTGACTGAAGTTTATTGTGGAAAACACATACCTACACAAAATATGTATAAGCATGTGTCAAAATATTTATTACTTTAGTAACCAAGTTAAATTATTCACAAATGTTATTTTTATTTTTTTATTTTATGAATACAATTCATACATAATATTGTTACTATTAATATTATAATATTACTTTTAACGAACCCCCCCCCCTCCTATCTAAAAATAAATCTCCGTCCAGGGAATGCAACGCACGCCCGGCGTCCCCTATTGTCACGGCACTGCTCGGAATGACATTTGTATAGGTCTGAAACCAGGCTCCTTTAACTTCGGTACTACAGACGGGCCCGGGGCAACCACCACACGCTAGACCAGTGACGACCCAACCTTTTTTCTTCGGCGGGCCACTTTGGTAAACAACTATCTTCAAGCGGGCCACAAAGTATAAAAGCACAAAAATAATTTTACATATTAGACTTGTTTTCATAACTTTTATTGCCTATAGAAAAGTTTACGGATTGAGGTACACTTCGTAGGTACACATTAGTTTGATCAACTTTGAGGATTGGAACGTTTAAATTTCAACCATATTTTTCATTTTTAGTTAAAAAAATACAAGTTGAAATTTCACATTAAAAATGAGTGTAAAACATTGTTACATATTTTTTAGTTTTATCATTATCGTTATTATTGTATTTTTGAAATATTTATTAAAAAGCATTCAAAAATTAATAAAAAAAAATATTTTATAATTACTTTGCTATTTTTTTTCATTGTTTTTATTTTAGAAAATTCGTAACGGGCCATGGGTTGGGCACCAATGCGCTAGACCCTCCCCCTCCCCGCTCAAAACGATACGTCCCGCACGACGCGACACGTGGAAACAACTTCGCAGTTGTTATTTTCATTATTTCAGTCGTGACGACGATGGCGTTCGGACGGCAGCAGTGTGAGTGTGTCGTATGAGCGTGCGCCCGTCGTCGAATCGTCGTACTATGTTCGCGTGTCAAAATGTACTGAAAATCTCTTTAGACCGCGGAACGCCCTTTAAAAGTGATCATCAATGTTTGTTTACGCATTTGTTTCACCACGAAAAAATCGATTCGGTATACCGTTTTTTAGATATTCAATTTCAATAAATCACTTTATTGGCCAAAAAGAAATAATATAACACAACAATATTATGAAAGTAGAAGCAACATAGAATAATTCTATTTTCTGTGGACTAGAACAATGTTTACAACAAAGTAGATAAAGCTTACATTTAAAGGAAATGACTTTTGTTTGGAGTGGGGGGGGTTATGGAAGGGCGGCTAAAATATGTTGCCCCAGGGCGTAAAATATTCAAATACGGCCCTGATAGAATTACAACAGGTATATACAGAACCGGACATATTATAGTTGCAGTGTTACAATATAGAAGAATTTCATGGGCTGGCCGTATGGAGGTCAAATAGAGCCTAATGAAAGCGGTATTAAAATGGAAACCCCTTGGGAAAAGACCACTGGGCAGGCCAAAACAAAGATGGATAGACAAAGTAAAAAAGACTTTAGAAGAATTTGGAATACAAGATATGGAAGCAATAGCACAAGATAGAGACAGGTGGAAGCTAATTTGTGTTGCGGTAATGGGCCTCAATGACCTTTGAAAAACCGAAGAAGAAGAAGAAGAAATCACTTTAAAACAATAAATATTATAATGATAACAATAATTAAATAAATTACGTAATAGAAAAATGTTTTATTCGATGAAGTCTCGTATCACTTTACTCGATCAGATGAGCTTGTTGGTCGGTCCGTAATTATTTCAATTTATGCTTACCAAAATGTAAAACTTAGAGGACGTTAAATTTTATGTTCCGCAATTTTTCACCTTGTATAAATATGCATTGAAAAATGATAAAATTACCAAAAAACGGAAAAAACGCCCTAAATTTTTGTTTTGCAAACAGTAAAAAACAAAATTCAAAGTAACATTTTCTGAGATTCATTTTGAATACTAACATAAAAGTCTGTTACACGAATCGAATAGTGTTCATGGTCTACATTGTCAGTAAATACCTCAAAACGTGCACTTTCCCATACCTTTGACATGGGTATCTATTAAACATTTTTAAAGAGATAATATTCTATATACAATCGATTCATTTGCATCCTTTTTTTTGTTGTTGTTGTTTTTCTATAAGAAACAAAATTTAATTATTGGTAATAAATGGTGTTCGGGCCCTTTAGAACAGCAGACTCCAGGCCCGGTAATCTTTTAATCCGGTTCGGACGTCCGGTATAAGGGACGATTTTCGTACGGATCGTCGCTCTGCCAGTCGACCCGCCGCCGAGGCAGTTATTGTAGCGTCCCGGTGTAACCGTAGAATAATGAAATAATGAAATGATGCCGTGAACATTATACAATTAAATCATTATTTAGGTCGTTACTAAGGCTAGGATTTTAATGCTCCGAAAATCACAAAAAATGTTAAAGTGAATTGAAAATTTAAAAAAACAATAAAAATGGATTAAAAAAATTATTTATCGCGATTTAAAAATGATATTATGATTTATGTTAAAATTCATATTACCGTTTTACTAGTTTATCGTTATAATAATAAAATAAGTACCAATTTAATATTCACATTTATTTTATTTTATTAATTTTATTACTCGCTTGTATAATCGTCTTTTTTAAGATAATAGACTTCTGTACACAAAAAAAATATCTTTCAACTGTTTTAATTTATTAATCTGAAATAATCGTAACTTCCGACTGCGTCGAAAAGTGCATGTTTAATTTTGAACAATCAGACGTTTTATGTAAGAGTTTATAGACGAATTATGAAAAATGCTCTATGAACTTGAAAAATACCCTGAAAACATAAAAAAAAAACATTGCATCTAAATCCTAGCCCTAGTCATTACACACAAATCTCTAAATTTGTGTTCGTGTCAAATAAAATAAAAACTATCTTCGCCGCTATTGTTGATTTGAAACATAAACGGCATCAACATCAACTTGTAATTAATCGTAATTAAAAACGGTTTTTGTGAAATCGCGACTGTGTTCATTAATTCAGACGAAATTCGAAGTGCACGTCGCTACGGAACCAACATGGAACGGATCGTTATGAACCCATATTGAATAAGATCTCGGTGGGCACGACATCGAGACGGGACGAGTTGGCTTTTGAACTTCGGCACTCCGTAAACGTAGGTATATCGTTTTTGCTACGTCAATGATGACCTTTTTGGTTTAATAGGGATAGTTTCTCCCTCGCCGCCAAGACAACATTTTCGTATGGAGGCAAACTGACATTAATATACGTGAAAAACCTAAACCGTTGCCTCTCCCCCTGCCGTAAAGGTCTGTCCGCGCCTACGAGTGACTCATGACCTCACAACCGTAAAAGCGTCGTCTACTTAAGACGAATTACCGACGCGTGTCGATCCGTGTCTCGGTACGACACGTATATATACTAGTGATGGGAAATATCTGGATTTACTGAAGTTCGAAAATCCGTATCTTGGGCGAAATCCTGACTTCGGATTCAAAATCCGGATTTGAGATTTTGAAACATTAAATTAGTATTGTTTTATCTATAAATTATAATGACGAAATTACTATAGTCGATTAAATGAAAATGTCGTTCACGGGTAATTTCACCATTTTAGGGTGTTTTTCTCTTGCCTGCAGAAAAACTATTGAGATGAGAACTTAAGAAATTCTCAAGTACCATCTACGTAAAAATAAAACTTAAAAGAGGGAAAAGAGGGTCACTCGGAATATAAAAAATATTTTTGCCCCCCCCCAAAAAAAAAAAAAAAAATTGAAAATACGCCACCGTGGGTTAATAGGATCGTAAGCACATTTACGCGAGTAGTTTTTCAAAATCGTCTTCGCTCTTTTACGCGAATTTTCCCGTTTTTACCGCTTCGACCACCGGTATCAACGATGAATATCGTGGGAGCACGTTAAGGTTCGGACTCTGAGATCAGTCCGTGCCCGTGACTGCAGACGCTAGTGACATGGCGCACGTGTACGCAAGAAAGTACGACGACGGTGTGACAATAAAATATTGTGTTTAGTGTCGCGTCGTCGTCGTCGGCATAATATTATATCGTGTCGTGTGTCGATCACGTGCACGCGCGCCGACGGAAATCCGAGTAAACGCGCGCACGTTTTTTTCGACGGCACGCGACTTTATAACTACTACCTACTACGACGTCGTCGTCGACGAGTCTCAGCAGGTTAGCAGCGACCCGTCGTCGTGGACCGACATTTTCATTGTTTTATTTATTTATTTATTTATTTTTGCTTTTTTTTGTTCACCGCACTCGTTTATTATCATAGATTTAAAGCGCGTCTACACTCCACACTATGGGCCGAACGCGAATGTTTCTGAATCATTAATAACTCTCCCGCTTTTGACGAATTCACCTTGTTGATTAGTTTTGACGGTAGTAACAATGGCCTCTAATGATGATCAATCATTCCTCAAACTGAGAATGGTAAATAACGATTTTCATACCACAATAGAGTATCGATTATCACACATGCTTGATCTAATGATTTTGAATTCGCCTAAAGATGTAAATTACTTAAAATTGAGAAATCCCATAACAGTATGGGCTTCATTGAAAAAAGGTCAAACTAAAATTTAAAACGTAAGTTTTATATATTTTATTTATTTACAGTATACGTGTGATTTTTTTTTATATTTGAAAATCATTGGCTATTATTATTGTTTCTTGCATACTACAATCGTAACACGTGCTTCTTTCATAAAATATACCAAAACAGTTCTGAGTTTTCATATCAAACATTATTTTGTGTAATTTTTCATCTTTCGTCATTCGTTATACACATAAACATACTGATAAAAGTCTGCGCATTTAAAGGTCCAATGCGAGAACTTCACGATAATAGAATAACCTAACCTACGGACGAAACGATCAATCGGATCGAAGCCCTCGACTTTAAACTTTAAAGAAGAACGTATCAGTTATATCTTTTCTATTTAAAATAACTATCAAAAATCATTCAAGTTATTGAATTTTTAATATAACTTTTATTTGCTTGCTTGTACTCATATACCATACGATAGTAATAATAATTGATAAAAATGTCCAAACTCAAATTTGCGACTAATTAATAATTGAGTAATTTTGTTCTAATCGGCATAATCTTTTCCACAAAACAACATTTTCACAGAAATATATGGCTGATTAATATTGAAATAGAACGATTTGTTACGTTGACACCTCCCCATAATTATATATATTTCTTAGCGTCTAACCTGTCGATCATTCGGGTGCTGGTCATAGGGCGAATATTCGAATACCGCTGTCATTGGACTCGGTAATTTGGGTAATTACTTCAAACAAAAAATATTCAATAACATTTTGTTCATCAACGAACAAATGTTAAAATGTGGTGATCCAAGCCAAAATACCTAAATTAGGTATAGTTTTATAATTTTTATTTAAACAGATAAGTTTAATAAATGTTATTATATAAAAACTTAGAAAACTATGTTACCTAATTCAAATAGATTTAAACTAAGCCTAAATATCTACTCAATGAAAGAATATTATGATAAGTAGAAGTAAAAAAAAAAAAAAAACATAAATTAATAAGCATAGATTGTTTATAAATTTATAAATATAAAATATTATGAAAGATACACCAGTATTAAAATACTAAATTATAATTTGTATATATTCATATAAATTATAATAGCCATGAATACAATATTATTTATGCAGGTACTCAATTTATTATAAGTTGTAATTTTCATATAGCATATAGGTAATCCTTAACATTTTGATTTTTTGTACATTTTAAATACATATGTAATAATGTAAAATTAAAAAAAAAATTTTTTGTCAATTTATATACATAATTAAACATTATACCTACACAGGTAGGTACCAAGTTTTTAGTGTCAAAACAAGCAAATATTGTATTTAAATAATAATACATTGGTAATAAATGATAAACAAAATAAGCTTACTATTTAATATAATTTTTTTAAATTAATTATTTTACTTACATTCTCTGATTTATTCATGTGATCAAAAAATGTGTTGATGGTTAAAGGCTTGTGCGAATTGACAGCTAAATGAGCATCATATTCATCAACTGTTTGTATTTGATCTTCAGTTACATTAGAATTTGTATTTGAATAAAATGTGTGTTTTATTTGTTGTGGGCAATTTGAACATTTAAGTAAATGTGCTTTCATTTTATTCACATTCATATTATACTCTTTTTGACAAAACTAGCATGACTGACGTTTATCGTTAGATATGAATCGTTCAAAGTATTTACGCACTATGTCCTTTTTTCTTCCCATAATTTTATTTTATAGTTCACAAATTTAAGCAACAATAAAAATAAATAATTTGTATTTCATTAACAAAGCAAAAACGAAAAAAAGCGCAAAAGCAAGACTAATGCCGCGTTACCAACGCATTCTTAATGCCATAAGCGTAACGGTATATCTATATTCTACATTTCTACCGTGTGTGTATTGTAGTCATGTGATATTTTAATATACTTTAATATTTATGTTACAACCAAGGTGGAGATATACAGAGCCGGATTAACATAGGTGCAAAAGGAGCTTTTGCTCCAGGGCGGCAAATTTTTTGGGGAGGGGGGCATGTAATTTTTGTAATATAAATATTAAATATCGTGTATTTGTTTAGTTATTCAAATTTATACATAATTAAATTGCATATTTTCATTATGATAATATATATTCTTATTTTTAAAATTATAAGCTATACCACTGAATAATGTATCTACAAAATTATAAGGATGGACCAGCGGCATGATATAACCATGAATATAGTGGTATTGATCACAGTTTACAAACAATTTCGTGGCAATTCTGTTATAAATAAACGACTTTTGTAATTTTGTCTAATTGATTTAAATAATATAAAGTACCAAATAATTTTTTTTTAAACGGTTCAACTTATTCATACAATATTACATGAAATACATATTATACTGTTTTAAGTTTTTAACTACTTCTTGATAAGAAATTTCCTATCAAATATAATATGTTGCTCCAGGGTGACTTTGACCCTTAATCCGGCTCTGGAGATATATCCACCTTGGTTACAACCACAATTTAAGATAAAACAGTATAGCCATATTAAAAAAAAAAATACCCAATTTTTTCAAAGGAAAAAATGGCGTGGGAAAATACCCTGGTATTTACCCAAAATATATTTCTTACCCGTTGGGTATTTACCCACAGCCCATCACTAGGCATGAAACACGTTCGAGATTGAGGCCCTGCACCTAGCCGCCGACGGGATACATCACAATACACGTCTATCCGCACCCGACTGTCTTGCTTCGACGACGGCACCTGACGGCGGTGGTATTCACGGGTGCAGACACTGTGTGTGAGCCGACGATTCCGAGTACCGGCCGCGGTTAATACCGCACTCGTGTAGGCGTGTCCTGCTGCACGCTTTTGCGAAAAAACGGGAATCGTAACGTTTTTATTTTCTTTTTTCTTTTTTATTCCAGGTATAGCGTGCTGGTCACGGATTATCCAGACGTACGCCACGCCGTCCGTATACATCCCTCCCGGGCTTCAGAACTTGTCCACCACGACCGATATGACGTCTTCTCGGCGGCGGCGTGTGCGGAGAATATCAATAGGACTACACTATGTACGATGTCAAATGTGCGTGGGCCCGTGGCAAGGCGGCATCGTGTCGCGCTTTTAAGACGACTGGGAATGTTCGCCGAGACCGGAGTAAAACGAAAAGAGAAATGAAAAAAAATAACGGAAGCGCCGTCTCGGGCATATTCACCGCGGCGATGTAATAAGACAACAAGCGACCGCGCAGTGTGTCTGATGACATATTATTATCGTTATCCCCGCGGTGTCATTATCCATTCACATCGCACCACGAGAGTTCCGCGGCGGGACGTGATAATATGTCTCACGAAAATATCTACGCGCGCGCATGTGTGTGTGTGTGTGTGTGTGTGTGTGTGTGTGTGTGTGTGTGCATGTTACGTAATCACAATGTTTAACAAAATACGCTTTTTTCTCTCTCACTCTCTCTCTCCGTCTTAACGGGTAGCTAAGCGTCGTATTCCTTTAACACGTAGGTATATAAATGGCATAATACATGGGAACATTGACCTGTGTGGTTTTCGTGGTTGCTGCCGGATTATCGTTAAAAACGGCAGTAACGCAGACTTTGGGCACGAACTGCTGTTTCATGCACATGAAAATCGCTATATTATTTTACCTCAGATTATGGTATCTAGACTAGGGATGGGCCATTATTATTTGAAAATTCAAAATTGTAATACAATTGATAACAATTACTCTGATAACTATTAAATAATAATTCATTATAATTAATAATCAATGTCTTAACTTTTCTAAGTAACATTTGAATTATCGGGTATCGGTTTTATTATATATCGGTATTATGGTGGTATCGGCTCGTGTTTTTTTGCAAAAAAGCTGTTTTAATATTTACATAATGTTATCGGAGTATCGGATATCGGTAATAAGTAGTATCGGCCCATCCCTAATCTAGACATAGGTAAATTGAAACTCATCCCTGTTCAGTTTAAAACACTAATTAAACAACATTTTGGTAAATAATTCATTAATATTTTTACTATTTTTTAAAAATATTTTCGTGATTTTTGGTTTTTTTCGTTAAGTTTTTTTTTGAAATGTTGGTGTCTTAATTTTTAACATTGAGTCTATAGTTTCAAAAATATAGCATTTAAAGTTAATACATAATTGTATCGAAGCAAAAAAGTATGGGTACTCGGAAAAAACGTCTGTCACTAATTCTGCTATATGGTTCAATAATAAAAATGTAAACACCAAAATGTCCAAAAAAAAGTATTCGTTTCATAATAATGTCATTTATAGTGGGCGGTCACGTGCCCTTGTTCCAATGGACCCGTGTCTGGCTATGAGCCACTGGCATTTATTTATACATTTGTTATAATTTTTTTTTCGGCACAATAAAGTATGTTAGTTGGTATTTTTACTAATATTCACTAATTCAATAATTTTTATTTTTATTAATACGTGTAATTTAAAACAGTTACATTTATAACTCCGACAACACGAGTCTACGAACACAATAAGTATACAACGTTGTATGTACAATTACGTTGACTTGATTTCTATATCTACATATACATGTAACGACTTAAAGTCTATAAGTATAACGTTATGTATTTAAAAAAATTACAAGCACTATGGATTCGAATTTCTAGTTTATCACACACGTGACACTTGGACAACGTCAAGTCGTTTCGAGCTTGATCAGAGATCCGCGAGTCCGCGCACATCCGTACACGCGTTCCTCCTGTGCGACGCGACGTACAAATAGGCTCTCGTGTGTGTACTTCACATGCCTCTTTCGCCTGATCGTGTCTGGACCCGGTCCAACCGGTTCTCGAGCCGACCATAATCCTAAAACTCGGCGGGACCGGTATACGTGATCCCTGTACGGTATGCAGTACGACGCGGACGAACCCTTCATTCCGATCTGCCGGAGCCGCGTCTGGCAGTGTGTAAAAATAGAGTTGACATTAGTATGCACAATAAAAATATCTAAATATCAATTAAAATTTTGAAAAACACGCGTCTGAGAAATATGAATTTAAACTTTAAACTGCGCGTTTAATATCGGGACAAATTTATTCATATTTTAAATACCTAACGATGGAAAAAAAATTATTTACGATTATTACATCGATTAGTACACTTCAAAAACATTATGACACAAACGATATTCATTTATTAGCGAGTCGCGTCGAACAACAAAAAATAGTCTGTTTAAAATTTCCTCAAGTACATCTAAATCTGCATTCATTCGATGCTAATATATAAGTTATTGAATCTATACTAAACACAAGTAGCCAAACTCAAATTCACATGCAGTTTATGAAACATAAAATTACAGTGTTTTTGGTGTTTTAAATTAAAAACTGTTAAATCTGAATAAAAAAAAAAAAAAAAAAAAAAAAAATTAAAATTAGTATTTTTCGTATTCATTATTGTTAGTGGAAATCCCTATCGCGGATTAAAAAGAAAACGGTGTAGAGATCATTTTAAACTTAATCCTATAACAAAAAAAACTCCAAGTTAAATGCTACTATTGGGAGGCTCCTTATCATGAAACCATATATTGTTTTCATTACCCCTTATCTCACATATACTTAATGTGCATAATTTGTATAGATGGTATATTTCTTATTAAAAAAATTTTAAAAAATTATTATTAGTTCAAAAAAAAAACACGTCTTATACACAACATATAAGTAAACTTGATAAATAATACACAATCATTTGTCGATATCCAGACTCGAGAAGCTGTACGCGTGGTGCCGGACCGTCCAAACACGCAAAATTACAGACACACACACACACACTAATCCTGTGGTTACAAAGTTTCGTTTTCAAAAGTTTATATCGAGTTGTTATTTTATGTGGGGCATTCATGTGGATATAAACCGTTCGCCGCCGCGAGTCCGAGAAAATCGGTCAAGAATATATGATATAAATTATTATTATTATTTTTTTTTTTTTGCAGGTTTTCTTTTCGTGAAGTGACACGGTCGTAGTAGGAAATGATGAAAGTTACGTCGCTGAATATTTTAATATCATTAATTTTACATAAACTGGTCGTAACGCTCGTGACGCGTCCGTTGATTTTAGGCGCTGTCCTTTTGACATCAAACACGGTTCGATCATACGACGTCCGTCGCCGTCATCGTACGTCGTTTTCATCGCTCGTGTGACCTCGTGACCTCACAGGTTCCGCGTCTTTGATATATTTTACTCAAGATCGTAATATACTATACCTGATATACCTGTATGATCTAAGCGTTTTACCGCGCTGTATAAGCAGTGACGTGGACTTTTGGAAAACAATTCAAGGTAATACTTAAAAGTACGCATGAACGTGACGTTACATGTCCGAATAAAAAACAGAATTAAAAAGCGCACAGCTATTTAATTCACTGTCAATAGTTTACTTTAGTGATAAATATTTTATAGATTTTATAAACTCTGTACAATACGACCCTAGGTACTGTGACCACTAAAGATTTCAGAGATGAACTTGTTTATGAAAAATGACTGCTTTTCAAAACTTTTTTGAAATCGAAACTTTCAAATCGTTCTTAGAGTCATCGCAGCGTTGCGCAATCACGCCGGATCAAAAGGTTGCACAGATTTTACAATTTCCGGTTACAGCGTGAAATCGAATCGACCCATTTTTTTTTTCATTTATTAAAAATGATTCATAAACTACTACACATCCTTTACTCTAATAAGTACCGTATCTAATGAAATTAAAATTATTTTTTCCCGTTAATCGTTTTCTTCTGCGCTGTATGGTTGTATTATTTGTAGGGTTCTTAATTTGAAATATTTCAAAATTGAAAATTTCACTCATCTTGAAATATTTCAATGAATTAAATTATGAAATATAAATTTTTTTTTAAATACATGACATGATGTTGGTAAATAATAATATGATATGTATGAGTGAAATGTTATCAATCAGATTTTGGTAGGTGCGTTAGGCAAATGTTGCGAAAGGCACACCAAATGACTCCGCGAGCACGGACGAATCGAGGTAAGGTCTCACGTGAAAGAAGGTACTCGACAAGAGTAGAAATACGCGAAACGTTTATTAACAAAAAAAGAAAGAATACATTTACTTACACGAGGGCGACTAAATCGTAGGCGACTGGTGCGTACCGAAGTCGGGAAGAGAGAGAGCGTCGGCCCGGTCGCGATCGGCGTCGTAGCCTTTTATCGCGGGCCGACAGTTTAGGTACAAAGAAATATAAAATAATAATTACACGACAATGACAATCGAGAATACAAAAATAATATACGCGACAATTCGAAATACGTGGTCGCGCGGGGGAATGGTTACGTGATAACAGTGCGTCCACTGTCACCGCGTAACCGGTAGGGAGAATGAGTGGTGATAACACGTCTGTTGGGAGACGGAGTGGCCGAGTGGAACCAGGCATCACTGCTGACGCACACTGTCGCCGGTTCAAATCTCGGTCACGGGCGGCTCTCTCTCCCTGGGCAGGCGACTGTCTAGAGCAGTGGTTCTCAACCTTTTTGGATTCATGTCACCCTCATCCACGAGAACACAATACTACGTCTCCCTAACATCAAAATAATAATAATAATAATAATAATAAATACAGTACGCAGAAAAATAATAACTACACATTTTATTTTTGCTTTAGTGTTAAAATTGTTAAAAAACATTGAAATTTTAAATTGAAAAAAAATTATTGATAATTTATAATAATTTTATAAATAATAAAATATAAAAATTAATGAGAAATTTGACCCTGGTGATTTTTACATAATTGTGGAATTCGAGGGTTGATGGTTGAAAGAGCGAGTCTCATATCGTCTTCAAGTGTTGTTTTTGTGAGTCTTTGGCGTTTTTTTGTTTTAATATTCGTGAGCGCGCTGAATCCATGTTCACATAGCCAGGCCATTAATAGAAATAAATAATACAGTGATAAGAATTTTGTGATATCTGTGCCATTTAGTATAAACAATTATTGCGTTGTTTGACTGTGGTGACAATCACAGACGTAACAATAATACGATTTTTCGAAAAAATTTCCATATTTTTAAACTTTTCCCCGAGGTTCTCTTGTCACCCCTACACTGGATCCATGTCACCCTAGGGTGACATGTCACCCCAGTTGAGAACCACTGGTCTAGAGAGAGCGGCCACAATCTCCCCTGTGCAGAAGTCAACGGGAAACCACTGCACAGTAACAAACCCTTCCCTAGTAACACCTTCTTCTAAGTGCAAACCAACCCTCGGGTTGTGACCCTAAGAAGAAGAACACGTCTGTTACCGCCACAAGATTCTATCATTTATTGATTATAGACTTACAGTTTGACCATAATATAAACTAATAATTATTTTGTTACCTACGCACTGAATTTATAAAAATCTATGCGACACGGCGTATTTTGAAGGCTCCATGTTTTATACCAGATACCAAATAATAAAATATATTGAGTTTTATAAATTTTAGGTTGTAACCACGGTCTTACAAGATATCTTCTAAGACCGTGGTTGTAACTATTAATGATTTTTGGAGCTAGAAGAATTTTATTTACTTGATAATTGTTCGTTATTTCGTGATGATTATTTATTTATTTTTTCTTGTCTTGTGTTGTAAATTGTAATTTGCAAAAGAAATCTTAAGTGTCTAGTTACAAATTAGATACTTGTCTAATATTGTATTTTTTGTACTTATTTAGTGATAATATCATTTCATAAATAATTTGTAATATAAATCTGTAATAGTTAAATCATATTGTTTTGTAAAAAATAAATGTATAGATAATATTCACAAATGCAAGGGTTAAAAATGAATAGTAGGTAAGTATGTTTTATGTATAAGTATAACTGTATAAGTGTATATAATTTGGTTCAGGCTATATTTTGGTATCACCTTTATTTATACATTATAAATTTAGTAAAAAATTAAACACTATAGAACTAATAGTAACATAAAAAAACATAGGCATTGGGCACTTTGTGCTTAAAAATTATTTATGTTTTCGATGTTTTCATAGAATATAATAGATATACTACCTAATTAAAACGTGTTTTCTCATTTTTATTACATACTATAGCTGAATAGCTCTAATATGTACTAATTGGATAACAATCCTTTTTTTTATTTATTTTGGGAAAATTTTTATTTTTCGTGTAAATGAAATATTTCATGAAATTTTAGAACCCTAATTATTTGTATATGTTTAATATCACATATTGTGCAGTGACAGTAAAATCAGCGCAAATTCAATCAAATGAAAGATTTACTATACCTGCTTGAAACTATGTATTGATTATAGTGAAGTGTCTTTGAGTGTTCATAAATACCAGTTTTTAAAAGTAATTTCCAGTTTTTACTGATGCCCATGGCCCATAGTACAAACCCGAATTCTTTTATTTTCACCTAGTTTTTACAAAAATGTTAGTTAAAAACTTAAAACTAGTTAAATTTCACTAATTGTCTCTCAGTATTTACCGACTACTTTAGTTCTGTAATGTAAAATATGATGAGGTTATTTGAACTCATTACGTTTATATTTTATTTTGTAATCTTCAAATCAATATAGGTATAAACAACATATTAATTGATATGAATTACATAATTTCATGATAAATTGCTATTAATATAAACGTTTTATTTACATACCTATGTAATAATGTATACACACGAAGAGAAACAGTACATTTTTATTTACAATCGATCATTTGAAAACGGTTTATTGTTTTGACATTTTAATTGACATGATATTTTATTCTTTTTACAATTATACAAACATGGTAAATTCGTATGGCTTGATATAGTATACATGAGCACATGACAATTAATCGCTTGAATAAGATAAAAACTAGACATAGCGTATCATATTGACTATAAAACGACTTTATTAAAAAAAAAACAAGTTTTCACTAAAATTTCAATAAAAGCGATAAATAGAAGACGAAAAAATAAATAAATTGAGTTTAGCGAACGATCGCGAATAAAAACTAGTATATTTTAACTGGATGTTTATAAAACACTTTTTGATAGTAAATTCTGGTTTTTACTTTAGAAAGTTTATAAGATTTTGAAGTTTTACTGCGAGTTACAACCCATTTTAACATTGTAAGTATGTATAATATTAAATAATGGTTTAACACTTAAGAGCTTAGGCTAAACAACAGAAAATAATGCAATTAAAAATATAAATACAAATCAAGTTTGAAAATGTTTATTTTATCAAAATGGATCGTTTCATAGAATTATTTTGAAATTATTTCAATTGTATTTTCGTTGTAATGATACGGGAATTTACAACAAGTTCGTTGACGTTGAAAACTCTGCAATTATTCTCCGAATTTGATGTAAATAATTTTCATACTTTTAGTTCTAAAATATACGAATTGACACATTGTTATCATACGATCTCGACCGTATCTATACAATATACACAGTACATTGCAATACGTATAAATACGGGGATACATATTGTATTAACGTGTGTTTGCCGTCGGTCTCGAGTGTTTTGTCTCGCTTTTTAGTTCATAGCTTCACTATAAAATATAGTGGCATTGCGTTTTGCGCCCCGTACACCACCGAGTACGAAATATAATACATTTACAGTGCGACGAATAACGCTTAAAAAAAAAAAAAAAAACGCACATTTTTGTTTACCAATACGAACACAACGAGAATCGACGTAGCGTCGATGATACGCTCTTTAAACGACCGACGAACATCAGTTATGTTGCCTTAAACGTATTGGATACTTGTCTCTCACAAGTTATGTGGCCATAAACGTTTCACGGAGACAAATTTTATGGATACTCGTTCTAGTAGTAATTAGCGAAAAATTCGACTAAAAAAAAAAGCCTCAAGGATAACATATTTCTCCGAATCGGTACAGGACAGTATAATACGCTTTTTAGATACGTTCGACAAATTTATAGTAGTGCAATAACATTTGTTGTATTCGATGTTTTCGATTTTTGATTGTTTTTTTTTTTTTTTTTTTTTAAGAACATCATTCCGCCTCGATTTCAGAATGTAACTAGAGAGAATATGTTTTTTAACTAAAACATTTTTCAAGTTTTTAATTTTCTTAAATGACAACCACTCTTTATATGACGTGATATTATGGAAGAAAAAAATATTTTTCTAGGGTTCCCGGTGTTTAAATTTTTTATTATTCGACGAAAAGAAGGTATAAAAACATAAAGATATAAGCATGTTATAAAGTTTAGAGCATCGGATTAGTGAGACCGTTCGTTTTTACGGGGTACCCCGAACTTTTAACCGTTATACTAAACTGTATACGTAATGAAAAAAATCACGTGAATAAAAAGTGGATAAAGATGATGGCAATTTATCAAATACATCTGAAACGTGCAGTGTAATAAGTGGTTTCTGGACGCAAACAGATCGAATGTAGAATGTACCTAAATAACTGCATGCTGCAATTGTCTAGTGGTGACTAGACCCGTATAAAAAAACCCATGTACACGTTTTATTGACTGCAGTTTATGATGACGCATTGTATTTCCAATGACTAAATGACCGTAATTCAAAGAACACTCGTAAAATATCTCAATTATACATATACTATAGTCTATACCTATCAATACTGTTTTTATTACCGATGCGTACTTGTTGTTTTCCTCAGACTCTTTTTTCCCCATACTTTTTACTAGTGATGAGAATTATTCAAAACTTTCGAATATTCAAACGAAGGTTAGTTAATTCTTGAATTTATCTTTATCAACTGCTAACCATTTGAAAAATCCCAAACATTCAAATAACTACGAATAAAAATTTGAAAAAAAAAATTATTTAAAAAAAAGAAATGTATTTCTAAAATTGGGTTTTAAATATTGTTTTTGAAAATTATTTAAATACATGCACTATTTTCAATTGAATTACGCTACGGGACACCAGGTATAGTATCAATATTTAATGTAAATAAATCACAATAGTGATAGATAAAAAGATCCACTAAATAATCAATAATACCAATATTTTACAATCAACAATCAGTATTTGAAATAATGGTACATATTATCACATCGTTTTTGAATTTTCATAATTCACCATATCTATTTGAATATTCAAATATTCGCCATTTTTACGTAAGATTATTCGAATTAGGATGTAAGAATATTCCTATATTTTACTTCACGCCCCCCTCCGCTGACTGAGTGACTCCGCGAGACGTGGACGTGTATGGTTAATGGTCGGTGCCAAAACACGTAGATCGAATGGACGTACTGGGGCATACGGGATACGATATTTTCTATAAGATATTCAAGAACCGTGAAAAGCCATTTAAATTTCAGTTCGGCGCCACTGCGTTGAGTTGCATGACGTGTACGGTATAATAATATTCACACAATACACATGGTAAATTACATAATTTATAAGTGACATCACTTATACTGATGAAAACAATATGCCAAGTCGTAAAACGCTTATTTTTAACGGATCGATTATCAAAAAACCGTTTTTCGAACACAAAAGTAAACAAATCATAATAATAATAATAATAATAATAATATATGGTGATTTGAAATACGTCACCGAGGTGATAATTGTGTACAACGGTTTTTTTTCAGAAATGCGAGATTTAGGTATAAAAGACTATAACCGCATGAAAATGTACGTTTTAATTTATAAATACAATTCAAATGTCAACTACAGCCCATCTAGATACGTAGCTTTAAAATAATTTATTGTTAACCACAACCGATTTTAACCATCTGTAGGTATTATGTAAACATTTAATTTTTTTTTTTCAAATACGAAAATTTTTTTTTTATTCCATATTATTTTAAATTATTTAAAACATAAAGTGAACTACGTTTTTATGAAAAACATTTTTTTATCTGTGTGATTTTTTTAGTTTTCTTAAATTATAATATCATTGTTCACAAATAAACTTTACGAAAAGAGTGTTTTTATTTGAAAATTTTAATTTATACATTTTTTTTTTTACCAAAGTTCAAGAGTTACACAGGCATAGAGTAGCGAAATAGAGGCAGTACACTTTTCTATGTATCCCTGTAACTATTTTCTGTTAGGTAGGTACCTACTTTAAACTTAAAACACTATATTTCTCAAACTAGAGGTTAAATGATACAAATTTAAGAACCAAAATTATCACAAAAAAATGTTCTCGTTTATATTGTTAAGATATAAGTAGTGACTAACATTTTGGCTACCCAAAAAATTTTAAAAAAGTGTAAAAATAAGTTTTTTTGTTATATTATTATTGTTTGAAATCGTGTTTTATTTAACGTTGAAAACACGGTAAGTATACTTAAAAAAAAAATCCCGTGGTGTATATAATATGTTATATATAATATATATTAATTTTTTATTTTTTTTATTCGTACTTATACATAAACGGAACACTTATAATTTGAACGCTATACATATTTTTATACCTACTAATCATTTTTTCTAAAAAATATTTTTCAAAAAAATAAAATCAACCAACCGTTTTTTGTCGACTTATAACATTTCTAAATGTCTGCATTATTGGTCGTGTGTAACCAGGTCCAACGCGAAATTGTTCGTCACAGTAAATTCCAAGTGGTTCAAAGAATGTACACAAGTAAATATTATTTTTTTTTTTTTTGTTTTGAAGTGTTATTCTTCATTTTTTTTTTCGTTTTTCATAAATATCTCACTTTTCGGGGTAGAAATAGCGTCCCGAACACTTAATGTAGCTCTCCTCTGTATACACAAACCGTCACTATACAATGTATATTGTATATAATATATACAATATATATATATATGTGTGTGTGTGTGTGTGTGTGTGTGTGTGTGTACAGATGAGAGGTCATTTTTGGAATTTTATAGCAGTGTTTTCTATAGAGCTGAATCGAAAAACGGTATACGTGCCCGTTTTCGACCTTTCCGCAAAATCGATTCGGGTTATTTGGATAGCACTGCACTCTGCATGTACCACAGTGGCGAAACTAAAAAAACCGTTTTCATCGTATACGTTGTGATACAATATTTTATTTTTTGAATGAGAAACACGCGTACGCGAATTCACGGTGACGGAACAAAATCATTTCGGGACATATTCGAACGTAAAACTGACATAATCAGTAATCACATCCGGTATTTATGAGATCGAGTTCTAGACGTATTTTAGGTGTCACGTGTACTCATTACTCACGTCTCATAATGTCAAGCTCACGGGTATACAGATGTTCGGACCGAAATCATAAATTTGTTTTATACTTTTGCGATTTATATGATTTGAACTAAAAAATAACATCGATTATGGTCTAGAGTGTGACCCGCCGTCAAAATCTAAGATCCAATTGTGACATACCGGCTGGCGGCTACATTTGAAAAGTTAAAAAACTCAAAGCCGTTGAATATAATTATACTTTCAAAATCCTATTTGCTTTTATCCTTATTTTCTTACACTAACCAACGAGGTATTTTACGAAACACAGTACGAGACAATTAAAATTTACTAACCTTGAATCGTTAGAAATTCAATATCAATATAAAACAATAATATTATGATTAATATTTTAAGTAGGTCATTACGACTGACGTTATAATTTATTAATATGTAAATTCTGTGACATAATAAATTGGACTACGACTAATAATCTGGCAGGTCGATTTCGACGGTAGGTCGCATATTGCAGAACCTCGATAGCAATAAATATATTTGTACGAATGTCATAAATCCAGTCGAAAACAAAATAATCGTAGTTTTTTAGTTTTTTTTAATTTTTTTTATTATTATTCATTTAAATATATTTATGTTATAACTGTCGAAGAGTTTACGAAAAAACCCTCTCCCTCCCTAAATAAAACGTTTTCTGAAAACGAGTTGATATTGTGTACCACGAATCCGCCTCTAAAACGCTTTTAGTCAAAGTACGTTTTTCTCTTTATCGATTTGCACGTTGACGACACATATACATATACGGTCGTCTAGAGTCTAGACGGTGGACTCCAACGGCCGTAATTATTTTCCTTTTCTTCCCCTACAATGTGTATATATGGGTAACAGCTAACAGACGCCGGAGCAATTATCAGCTTTCGTTCCGCGGGACCTTGAAAAATTCATTCCGTAGGAACAAAAAAAAATTCGCATCAGCACGTCTCATGACAGTCTGTATGTTCCTATAAATAACAAGTACCTACGCTATTGTAATATAAATAAGGGCGTGGATTCCAATGTCAATGTTTTCCTCGCTGCATAATGTATTCACGATTGCACGCGTATCACTTTGTTTTCCGAAAGTGCAGTTCACGAGTTCGATTATGGTTTAGATTTTCGTTTATAATCTCGGTTCGTTTTGCGTGACGTTACGTTGACATAATTTTTATTGATGTTCAAAGATATCCACGAGATTAGTTTTCTGACGGGTGAATATAATATAGTATAATTTCAATAGATCACTATATTTCATCGCTACTTGGCCATACCGCGTATTAAGCTGTATAGTGAATACTACTTGATTTTTAAATAGAACTTTAAAAGAAGTTGAGAGTAAAACAAATTATTACTTAGCTAAATGGTCGTTTTTATTTATTCATTTTTTTCATTTTTAGATTTTTCCCCACTCAGTCATTATTTAAATTTTTATGATGGTAAATTCTTTAAATTCCTAAGTATTCTATAGTATTTTAAATCCGTGTCATACATTTTATTTATAGCATCATAATTTAAAACATGTGGTGCTTTTGATTTAATACTCCGTGTTTGCATCAATGGTAAGAATTAATAAATAATAAGTACATTTTTTTATTTTGTAAATAAATTACCTGAAATCAATTCTAAGTCGTTGGACAATAAATGTTTGTTCCGATAATGTACACGTTCAATTCTTTAAGTGTTTGCAGTCAATTTCCATTAACGTCTTATATCCTTTGAGTTATTTTCCAACTATAACCATTTTTCGTATAAGTGGTTTTGCAAAACTAATCAAAAAGGCATTTTAAAAAGACGCTCATTAAACTTTTTCAAATGCCAATTCCCATTATGTCGCTTAAAACTGACAAGAATAGGTCACTTGATTTAATATTAATTTTTAATGTACCTACTTAAATCTTTTTGAGTATGATCACAACTTTTAGGGTACTGTCACACTACGACGGTTACACCGTACGGTTCAACCGTCGAAGTCAAAACCGTCCGGTCTTACCCGTGTCACACAACAACGGTTTTAACGCTAATTTTGTCCATAAAGTGTTTTATAAATATCTGTAAAGATAATTTCTGGTCAGTAGATGCTCAGTAGTCAGTTCAGTTAAGACTGTGTTCTTGAAGTGACTTGTGTGTTGTTCAGTTAGTGTTGGAAATTAAAAAATATATTTAGTGTCTAATTTTATAATAATTATTATAAAATATTATATATGTGAGAATTCTTTTTTTAAAGCGTAGTTAAATTGTATATTAATTAAAGTGAAAACATATTTTTTTAAGAAATGGATCGCCAAAAAACTAAAAGTTTTAGCTGTGGCTGAAGCATTTGGCTTATTAAACCCGCCCAGGAAAACAAAAAACAAACTAACAAAAAAAATGATAAAGTCCACTACCGGACGTCTTTGCCGTTGCAGTGTGACACAACTGATAAGAAACAATGTGTTTACACAGGGTCGGACTGGCCTATGGCGTGTACGTGCGATCGCATGGTAGGCCCCGACCGCGTGGGCCCTCACAGCTTTTTAATATTTCAAACAAAAATAAATATGTCATTCGTTTATATTGTTGTTTATTTTATTAATAATTAAATGAATACGTGAGAACATGCGATGGTACATGTATTATGTGACATGTTACATGTATAGCTTTTCCTGTCATACATTTAAATGCTATAGTGCTATGACGTATTTTGGAATTATGCGCTTCAGGTAAGAAAAAAAAACGTATAATAAAATCACAGAGTAACACTCTATATAATTACCCAATGAACAATATATAGTGATATTTATGAACGTCGATATAGAATGATAAGGATATTTCGCCAAACAACTATTCCCTATTGATAATAAATTATGGTCGACACCGTGGCTGGTAGACTAGAGCTACATTGAAAAAATTGGTAATTATTTGGTTTTAATTAGTACTAATAAGAATATTATATTTTAAATAGTTTATAAATTATAAAATTTAAAAATTTTTGTTTACCTAATCAGAAAAAGTTGTTTATGTAATTGCATTAATAATTTCATTTTAATGTAAAATGTAAAATCATTTTGTAATGTAAAAGATATAATAAATAAGATAAATTTGTTGTTTTTTTGTTGTTTAAAATTGATAATTATTTGGCTGTAGTTAGTTATATTAAGTGGAAATGTTTTAAAATGAGCAAAGTAAAGTTGAATTTTGATGCAGTTATTTGGTGGGCCTTTTTTACTAAATTGCATGGTAGGCCTCTTTGACCCAGTCCGACCCTGTGTTTACAAAACCGACGGCGAGGCGGCAGTGCCGTGAAACCGTGACACGCAACGGTTTCTAGAGTCGCCGTGCGTTCATCGACGGCGCTACCGTACAAATGAGACACGACACGTAAAAACCTATGTGTTCTTGACGAACGGCAGAGACGTACGGTCGTAGACACTCGTAGTGCGCTGTGTGACAGTACCCTTAGAATGTGCATGTTCATAATATTTTAACTTCTGACAGACATTATCGGAAAAATTAAAATTGAAATAACACCGATAAATATTTAATTATTAATGCCGTATTTTGTTTTGTTTGTATGAAGCCAACATTTTGTTGTTGACATTCAATAATGTGGCATAGTTTTTACAAATTATTATTGGTGCCATTAAATTTATATATATGTATATTATATACCAATGCATAGTTGTTATCTTGTTTACTCAATAATTAAAGAATTTGATAACATAATAAATTATGAAAATGTATTGCAAGGCAATCGATATGATAATAACTAAATTTTAATATTTGACACGACGACGTCCGCGTGTGTGTTGATATAGCCACTTTTGGTAGAAACTTCTCGATCTTATGTGGAAATCGACAGATCAAATTATTGTAATTAGAACAATGGGCGACTAAATCAATGCGGCGTATAGCGTACATATTGCAGATATTCGAATCGTAAGGCGCAAGCGATTTAAGCGTGGTTTCGGCAATCACGTTAAGTAGTGAATTGCAATTATTAAAACCGATGTAATATATTATTGTTGTTATTACGGCCGTGTTAATTTGACGATATCTGTTTTGGCCAATCTACCTTTTCGTAACAGCATTCATGTAACAGGTACTGAAAAAAAAACCGTTTCCGTACGACAGACGAACGTAAAACCTTGTTACCGAGTGAGAAACGTGCGACTGGAAGGAAAAAAAAACGAACGAGAATAATAAATTCGTGAAAAAGTAGGAAGTTCGAACCGAGTTTCGGGTCGTCTTCAAGAAAAAAAAAAAATGCGCTTTATCACCGAAACAGATTATGAACACTGTGAGCGTAGTCCTCGCGAGTTTTGAACAATCGATGCGACATCCCGAGAACCACGGTCATTTGAATAGATAAAATAGTCAATACAAGAATCCCGCAGTGTCAACTTCCGGCAGTGTACTTACATATTGTATTCACGTAAGACGTAACATATAATGATTCCGTATGTCGCACTTTACCTTGGTTCACAACATATATACCAATGATAAGTTGACATTACTGAGAGGAAAAAATAATAATCACAATAACAATACATCCAAGAGCGTACGAATCGCCCGAACTCAAAGTACCGCGTTTCGAACGAATGAAATAAATCATAATTGGTTCATTGCATGCACGTGTTCGACGTCAGCTTTTTATTTAACTCGTATTTACGGCAACATGTTTATAAGACACAATAGTTATCACAGTGTAACATACGATCAGTGAGTCGTTCGTTTGTCGATTAAATTGTCCATAAAGTGTTTGAAATAATTTATTCTACAGGTTTATCTCGAGTGTTCTTGCTTCCAGTACAATGTACGTCTTTCTCTCAAACGGCACAATTTTCTCTAAACTGAAGACTGAAAATAGAATTATCAAACGATGTAGAATATTTGGAAACGAAGAATATTTTTCAAAGGTTATTTTTCTATTCTATATTCTCTAAAAAAAAAAAAAAAGGAAAGTTTTTCCATTATATTAGAGATAAACAACCGTCAAAAAAAAAAAAAAAAAAACCGATAAAACGTATTCTGATACAAATTATTTTTTTTTCATTAACTCGATAATAGTGTTATTTAATCAACTCCAAGAGTAGTTCGATAAAAAGTTATTGTAGCTAGACATTTGAAGTTTTCATTATAATAACAACAACAATTTTATTAAAACTTGGCAAAAAATATTTATTCACTTTTGGGCCAACAATAGCACTTTGAAAAAAAAATGTTTATAAAATACGATTTTTAATTCTTGATGACATTATGACCTGAAAATTTAAAATAATCTTACTCATTTATATAATACTTAAATAACGATTAAAGAAAAGCTCAAAAATCGTTAGAATTTTTTTCCGTGGTTAAAAACTAGAATTTTAATTTCGGTGAATTGAAGTTTCGTTCAGTTTCGTTGCACTAAAGAAATGATTTATTTATTCTTTTTAACACAATACCCATTAGTCATCACCGACATTTTGTTCTAGATGTGAAAAATACCCGTAATGTGAATAATAACATGCTTTTTTAAATTAAACATAATCGTACATAAATAATTCAAATATCTATTTATGTCTGTGTCAATATCGTTTATCCATCTAAAATCAATCTGAATAATACATTCCAAAATTTACTAATGAAAACAAGTCCGCATAGAACCGGCAAAAAATCAGATTTAATCCTATTGGATGGAATGCATTTTAATATAGAATATTAAATCAATCGAACTTACCTACTTTCATTCATTTTAACTGGTTTATAGCCAAAGTTCTAGGACTCGGTGACACTGTTACTTGTACTTTCATTACTCACCACTGGAATATAAATCATTCATATAATATTTTATATACTCGTCCAATTATCAATCGTTCTTGAACAGTACCGTGCAAATCACGGTCGTGCATTGCACTCGTGTTGGCTGTGTCAAAGGGCTCGTCGTCGCGTTCGACAATCATTATTTTAGATAACAATTGTTTTTTTATGATTTTGTACTTTACTCTATACATAATTTTCCGTATGATGTTATGTCTGTACCATGGACAGGACTGAGTTCAAAAGTAAGTCGATTTCGATAATAATAAACAAGTTTTTGAACGAATAATAATTTATACACGTGTTTTTCATGCATCGATTTCACCGTGCCAGGGGTCCATAAATGTATGTTCGTACCGACGGAGCTTTTGACCCTCGAGTTACGACTGCACTTATACGGATAATAAACACCCACGTAGCCGAGTATCGTGTATACGTATACGTCTCTCACGGTAAACATCATTGTGTGTAAAAAAATAATTTACACGAAAGTGTCGCCTTTTCGGGGATAGTTTTACCCGAGTAAAAAGCGGCGAACAACAACACTCGTGTGAAAAAAACTATTTTCAGATACGACCGTGAACTCTTGCCGCCAGGATTCAGAATTTTCATGATCAACCACATTGGTCTACACGCACTCTAACACACACATAAACACACACACACACACACACACACACACACACACACACACACACACACACACACACACACACACACACACACACACACACACACACATACACACACACACACTCTCTCTCTCTCTCTCTCTCTCTCTCTCTCTCTCTCTCTCTCTAACTCACACACACACGCGCGGGGAATGTGGCGTAACTTAACATTTTGAATGAATTGGCTAATTGTAGAACCCGTGACGACTACGTAAAAAAAGTTATTTTATCAAAGAATGATAAATGTATCGAAAGTAAAGAATGTACCTTGTCAATAAGATCAAAATTAAAAATTAACAATTTAGGATCTCCGTATCTGAGGTTGAATTTTCTTCTAAATTTCTAAATTTCTAATAACCCTTACTACTTTTTAGAACAGATCCTTCGTTACATTTTATTACACGAAACATTTCTCTTAGGGGAATGGTTATACATAGATTGAATCTGACATTATTTTCCAATACCATTTAGGGTTTTCAAGTTAGATAATCTAATGATGATCCTCAGCTCCTTTAAGCTAAGCTACTGGTACTCTCACATACACATACACACGCATACGTCATCAACTTTACGTTGTATATTATGACATAATAGCTGATGTATAATTTTTAATATCATTGTGGTGTATCAACGCTAACGACTAACACGTGGTCCGGTATATGTGTGTGTGTGTGTGTGTGTGTGTGTGTGTGTGTGTGTGTGTGTATGTGCATTGTACAGGCCATGACACATACGTCGTGTCACGACGTATTTCTGGCACATTACGGGTCGTCGGACGTAACTATGTGATTGCGCGCGCACACGCCACGGTATTATTTACGTCGGCCATAAAAAATCGGCGAGCGCGGCCAAAGCGCACTAAGCCGTCGCGGAGAACGAGCGTAAACGCCCTCCGGAAACTGACCCAGAGAACAGCCGTTTGTCGCGCCCGTCGTCGTCGTCGTCCGGCGTGTGACAGTACACAAAACGTTACTACCGTCGCTGCGTCCCGCGTCCCTAACAGGCGTGCGACACGCGGACGTCAAATCGACGCGAATCCGTGGTCAATTCGAATACGGTTCATTAATGATTGTTATTTCGCGGGTACGTTTACACCGTCGACGTGCGGTGCGATCGGATCGCGAGATTTTTTTTTTCCGAATGGCGGCGCACGAGGAACGATTCGTTTGAACGAACGTTTCGTCGTTTTAGCGAGCGTGCACGGGCCGGTAGTCGCGGTTTTTGGCGGGCTCGAAAACGCGACGCGGCGATTTTTTCTACACAAAACGTTTTTACAATGACCGCGTCCAGCGACCGGACGATCCGCGACCGGAAACTGACTGTCGTCCCTCCGGAAGAGTAAGGCGTCATAGTATATCATATACTGTATAATATATTATATATATATATATATATATATATATATATATGTATATATTATATTATACTCGTCCGTACGTGTGTGTGTGTGTGTGTGTTTTTTTTTTTTTTTTTTTTTAATAGCGCGCGGTGTTGTGTCGTCCTAGTTGTTTTCGTGTGCAGTAAACATATTGCGTTTGACTATTTTCGGTGTTTTAAACTCGGGCTGTGTTATTATTGGCGTGTATTTATCACCCGCGGTTCACTTCAATGTTGAATGTGTGTGTGTGTGTGTGTGTGTGTGTGTGTGTGTGTGTGTGTGTGTGTGTGTGTGTGTGTGTGTGTGTGTGTGTGTGTGTGTGTGTGTGTGTGTACGTATCGTCCATTTGACGCGGACGCGTAAGAAAATATTACACCGATCGAGTTGGCCTTCGGAGCGTGTAATTCGCGTCCGAGATTTGATTATATGTAGCAAAGTCGCGTCCCGGAACAAAAAAGTTCAAAAAGCCACCATAGCCCACATGCTTTCCGCGTTAGTGCGTTACCTTTATTTCACGTGACCTATATAGTGACTTCCCGAAAATCGTAATATAAAAATAATCGACAAACCGAACGTTTTTTTCATTGATTCGAAGCGCATTTCAACTTCGCCGGAGTAGGCGTTATAACATGCAGTGTATAAACTACACCGTTACAGACGATTATTGAAAAACAAACATCGTATAAATTCCACCGGTCGCATACCAGTTGTCAGTATATACCAGTAGACAATGGGTAGTTTGTCGTCTCCGTTGATTAATTTACGTATTTTATAAGTTTAATATTAATATCGTTGTTCGAAGACGCCCCGGACACCTCAAGGAAACGGTTCTTAATACTAGCATTTGATTAATGTCGATGACTGTGGTTTTCATAAATGGATACTTATTGTTCGACTGTTTTCATCGCTAACAGTCTACGCAAAACGGCGGTGTCAGGTTTATTAATAAAACAATTTAATCTTGTCACTCGAATACGATATTATAAAAAAAATACTATATTATAGTCTATAGGGGTCATATTTATAAGCGTGACGTTAATGCATAGATCGTCGTATTCCTGTGGAAAAACAGTAAATTACTTGTCAATTTTTATCAAAATTCGATTTTACAGCTACAAGATAACATCGATGATAGATAAATGATAATTGCATAGCCGAGTTGTGCCCCAAAAATGAGACGCAAGGTACTGATCGAATTTACCACCTGAAGTATTGAAAAATATCGTTTTTGTCTTTTTTGGACGCAACAATATTAGTATGCAGCCTAGGCCTTTTTGTCTTTTCCCGCGACCCTCTCAACATCGTGCCGTATTTGTTCCGACACGACACGGATGCCCGAAACGCAATATAATACAATGCAGCTGCACCTGTAGTACAATGTGCACTTATTTTGGTACCGCTCTGTTTCTCATCCACGAATGACGCCAGATTAACATGTTATGGTGTGTTGGTGGGTCGGTTTAAAAATATCGTTTAAGAAATAGACGGTTTTTATATATTATACATTTTCAACTTAAAATGTGTATAAAAATTTATTGAACCATTCAATATTATGAGCATAGTCGTGTGCACGAGAGAGGCAAAGTGGCCATGGGCCCCACCTGCGAGCTGAATTTTTTTTCTCATTAGTAAATAAATCTTCCGAGTATTCGGCAGTTACATTATTCGTTATTTAGGAAATGTTAATCTTGAATTTGTGCTTATTTTAAATAAAATCCATATAACCTTCAATGCTATAATTAATTTAAAATATAGTGTTAATATATATATATATATATATTCATATATTTATATTCACATATTTATATTCATATATTTATATTTACACACACACACACACACACACACACACACACACACACACACACACACACACACACACACACACACACACACACACACACACACACACACACACACACACACACACACATGTTGTATAGTTTTATGAGCATTAACCAATAAATAAAAAACACAGTATACACTATTATTTCATTATCATAATTAAAAACAGTTTTATGAAATAGAAATTGTTACCTATTAACAAATTGGAAAACAACATAACATTTTTTAAATAAACGCTACAATTAGACCTATATAGATTTATGTATTTGATAAGATCTTAATAGGCATAAGTTCTTCGAAAGAGAAGATGACCAGATGAGACATTAGCAACTAGATTTTGGAATTTTGAAAATACATATTTTTTATCACGTCAATGATGAACTTTTTGTTTTATAGAATGTCTCTTTCCTTTAAAACATTTCTACAGACACACCGACCAAAAGGTTTGCCTCTCTCCCCTGCCATCAAGTCCTCGCACGCCTATGATTATGAACCCTTGAATACAGATAGAACAATATGTTTTGAATCTTTTGGTAAACGTAAATTTCTTATTTTTTCAAACAAAACAGTCATAAACATGTTTGATAAAAAAACTTACAGGCAGTTTAACTAAAAATTTTATTATATATACAATATACATGGTATTTTCTTACACTGAAGCTCTGATCAGAATCGGTAAACTAAAGAAACGATTTATCGTTTCTTTAAAAATTAAAATTCAATACACCCACCACTATTACCTTGTCCGAGAAGTGAAGAATATCATGATGCGAAGTACGTCCTTTTTATTACTATGTTCTAATTTTAAATTCTGTTGAATCGCTCAAATTATTACGAATGTTCCCAAACTTTATTAAACATAACTAATAAATAGTTTAATAATAGTAATTTTAATAATACAAATAAAATCAAATGACGCGATTTAAATTTATTCGTATTGCACACAGCTCTCGTCCCTGGACGTTTTGCTTAGTAATTATTTATCTGATCTATATTTTCCTTCTTCCTCTTTTCGATATATATATATATATATATATATATATATATATATATATATATATATATATATATATATATATATATATATATATATATATATTACGAGTCGTATGTATAGCGTTGTTACTGTTTACAGAATGTCTCAGCACTATTTGAAAATTGAGATTTAACCTTGTGTACTGAATAACTTTGAACTTTTTTTTTTATACACTATTTAAAACACTTCCTAGTATAGATACATTTTTATGTCAATTGCATTCATTTTTTTACAAATATATATTACATATTATTTTACATTTATATACACGTACATGTTTTTTGAGTTTTTTAGTTTTTTGTACAAGTAATTACTATTTACAACATAATATCTTAAAAGAGAATAATTTATTTTTGAAATATTGATTTTGACATTTTTATCACGATTACATGTTGTTTAAGGGGTTAAACTTAAACTTAAAACTCTTGTTTTTTTCTCCACTAAGCTCTTGTTTGTTTTGAATATTTTCTTTCATAACATCTAGTAGTAAATAGAGGTCACCATTTAAGTAAATTAAAAAAACTGACCACAAAAAATTGTAAACAAATTTTTCAAATAATACGTAATCCTATCGGTGTTTTAAATTGCACTTTCGTGGAAGAAATTTTAATCCATGCGTCATGCGAGAGTGAATCACAATCGTCAAATAGTGCTGAAGACATCATGTATTTATTATGTACATTCAAACGTGACATAACGTCGTGTAAAAAATATTTTCTGTAATACCGCGTCGCACAACGTGGAAAACGTCGTCACCGAGACGGGGCACTGTGTACGTATGAAAACGTTCGTTTATTCCGACCAGACCTCTTTGCGTCTTCAGGGGGGTTCGTCCGACTCGCGTGTGTATAATGCAATTGTTATGTACCGGCGGGTGCGGTCGAATTATAATAATAATAATAAAAATAAAAACGGTCACGACCCGCCGCCGCCGACACCACCTAAACGTAGTCCGAGGTCCGACGGCATTATGCGCGCAGCGAGCACGGGTCGCTGTCGAGCCTCCTCCGTATATCCCGACACGCCGGATCCAGCACACGAAACCACAATACAAAAATCGGAAATGTTATCTCACGACGGGGGTATTCTTCACTCCAGAGGTCAGATATTTGTGAAAGCTTTAAAGAAACGATAAATCATTTCTTTGGTAAACGGTTCTGAGCCTACGGTTTTAAACGATTACAGAAAATAAAAACCTGAGATTTCCTCATTACATTAAATGCAGTACACGATTAGGATTTATGTAACACGAAAATCTCAATATCGAGAATGAACAATTTTCTTAAACAAAAAATACGTTCAAAATTCTACGATTTAACCAAAAAGTCATCAAATTTCACTGAAATTTCGGCCGAGTTTAGATAACATTTCATGAAAATTTAAAGTTTTCAACTCTATTACTTTTAATGCTATGACTGAGTAGTTATATAGTCCATTCTATAAAAATCTTGTTAACAACACTTATTTCAACATTTTCACAGTAGTTTTTCCCAAATAATTGAAAAACTTTTAAGAATAGAAAAAATAATTTCTTTAATACATCAAGTACGCGGGGAATTGAGAAAAAGCAATTTATAATGTATAAAAAAGGGTTGAACGTAACTTTCAGACCGAGTCCACTACCCGAAAATGTGATTACAGAAAAAATAAATTAACGTCGATGTAAAACCAATAGATTCTCTGCTTTATTTAGAAATGAAAAATCAAATAAAAACTCAACTTTGATCCCAGAACAGGCGGGGTGATCTAAATTGCTTCTTGAAAACCGAAACAGGATCCGGCGGTACATAATTAGATCCGTACCATATTACGTATACGACTCTTCACTGCTCGCAGCTCGATTTCGCTATTTTATGAGATCACGTTACACCCGCGTTCGTTTCGATTTTGATTTGTAAACTCGAAACCCATCATAGGTGCCACCGTTTTTAAACAACGAATTATTATTCGTCACGAACGTTCGAGGCGAAAACGTTCGAGTGCACCGCGGGTTCCATGAAGACGCGACCCGCGTCCTTTTTCACATTTCGCTATATTACATAATATTACATTACCTAGACGGTGAACGGCGATCGATCCATGCCGTGCGAAAGAGAACGCGAATCTTTAATGTCGGCGTTACACTGTTTCGTGAATTGATAATAATATCAAGAAAACATTCTGCAAACAAGCGAAAAATCTGATTTTTCACCAATTCGTTTTTAATATTAATGGGGTGTTTAATTTTAAATGAATGTACGTATTGCTATGCACTTTTGTCGGTTGAAAGTTTTAAACGTTTTAAGTTTACCGGGGGTGAACAATTTCCACCTGCAGCAGTCAAAGAATCGATATAACCGTGCAGCTATGTGTACGTATAGATACGTGTACAAAGTATGAAAAGACATGCTTGACAAATATTAACTCGTTTACACTGCGAAATGAAATGCGTCGATCACGTGCATACTAAATTGCTCGAAAAAATCCATAAAGGTCGGTTTTTAACGATTTGTATCTTGTACTAGCATAAAAATAATTAGTCATCTCTACACCAGTATACATACTCGGCGATTGACTATTATAATCGCAGGCCGCGAGTAAACGTCTCGGCACAAGTAACCAAGTCGGTGGCATAATGCGTTTACTTTTTTTCCAAGCTCGTGATTGCTTATACCCGACGAGGAATTCAAAAAATCGAGTCATTTGAGAAACCGTCCGTTTTCAGACTGTGTGTATTGTGATTGTGTAAAATTTTTGGAATGCTTGTCCTACGGAAAGTGTATTTTAACTAATGCACAATACGAAAACGTTTAAACCGATACAAATCGATTCGTAATAATTCAAATGCAATAAAATATAACATTATATTATGCTCGACGTTTATTAAAACATTGCAGCACGTGAATACCAAACGAACTGCTGTATTTTTATCCATGTGAAATACCTTGAATAATATTGAAAAAATAAACAAAGGAAAATTGTGCTTTGTCATGAATCCAATAATTCATCTCGCTGAACTGCAATTCTGAAATATAAGTTCTCGTTGAGTTATGGATTGTAACTAAATGACGACAACCTTGAAATGATTTGTATGCGTAGGTCCATACAGGTAGAAAAATCATTTAACAAATGAAAAACAAATAGTATTCTTATTTCCCATCCGCTTTTGTACTTTTAAACATATAGGCGTCGAAAATCATTTAAAAACGAATCGACTAAACAATTTATTATGTCTTATATAATTTTTAAGTACAGACTGGCATAAACTTGTGTAGGACTGAATGTAAGCAAACGAAAAATGCCTAATCAAGAAACATTTAAAAATTATAAATAACTGGGCACAAATGATATGGCGGGTTTACGCGCAACAACTAATATTGTTCGTTTTATTGAATACGATAAATCGTATCAAGTAAACGGAGCCGCGTATAATACTAATTGCACGATAAAACGTTGACGTATGATTAGCAGTATACACGCTCCCTTTTACTCGATACGGTTTGTCGTATTCGATAAAACGTACAATAAGTTGTTACGCAGCCTAAATAATTTACTAACTTTTAAGTCTTCTCGTAGCATTATAATAATATGTCTGACTGTTGTAAGTTATAACTATAATTAATCGTACTACAAAACGAGTTGTTTCGTTCAAAAATGATTTTTACGTGATAAATATTTAAAAACATTTGAGTTTATAAATAATGACGTTCTAAATTGTAGTCATATATAATAATTTTAGATCAACTAATGAAACTTAAATGCAATGATTAAATTTGATCTAATGCAGACATTTATTTTTTTTAACTCGTTTTAAAATGCAAACAAAGTGTAATGGCCAATTTGCAATCCTCTATTATTGTACTCGTCAAATCACATTGCTTTTTTTGAGTTTCTCCTATTTTTTATCAATAAAAGTTTGACCAATGTCATGTCATAGTGCAGTATAAACCTGCTATGATGATTAAATGATTCCTCATTTTTTTTTTTTTTTTAAGTACTACACACCGAAAAGAAAGTCTAATTTTTTTTCTACGTTTTATATAGCTTCTAAAATACGGTTTAGAAAAATCTACTCGTTTCACAAACACACTATAATTTTTAGTTCAAAGTGTTATCATCTATATGGCGACGCGATCGATTTTCATCTGATTCAGTCGACCCCTCAGCGTCATGCTCGCTGTACCCTCACCGGAATGCGTTACCCAGGAGCACTGTTGACGAAAATGGAATAAAACTAATGATGTAATTACAAAAATATTTAGAACTAATGTTATTCTTGCACATTTCAATTGATAACTAATAAAATAATTCATGCGTTTTATAATATTGTATTGGAAGACATGGGATACACAGAGATTATAAAATATTATATACATAAAAAAAGACATCAATAGTGATGGTTGATTCTGACAAAAACTTTCACATAGTTTAGTTAATTATGATTTATAATTATAACAAATATATATTAACACCTGTTTATAGATCAAATTTAATAATTAATTACTTGAATTGTAACAAAAATATATCATTGCAATCATAAACCATAACAGTTAATCATCTAACCTGCAATAACTGTGCATCGACGAAGTATCCATCTATTGTGATGATCGACACATATTACAGACGATTTAAACTCATAAACATTTTTGAAATAGTTATTCTAATGCAATCTACAAAATTGTTTATCTTTGATATTCATTAAAATCACTAATGACTCATTTACCATCATAATATAATTCAATTAATATGTATTTACACAAGACGTTTCACAATAACTTGACTATTGCGATCTATCTCAGTAATCAGTATAATGTATAAATCTGAATTTTTTTTCATACACAGTTTAAAATAAATACCTACTTATAAAACAACATATTTTTTTTTATCTACATGACTACATGTGATTTTTGTAAGTATTTAGTTTTCTTGCGCAATTACTTAGAACCCAATATTACGAGACAGGATATATCAACAAATAATTTAAGGATTAATACTTTTCTATTACGTAGGTAGTGTTAAGTTATATAGATAGAAAACTAGTGATAACCATTTAAGAAAATATTTTTGTGAAATCACATACACGTAATATGCAGTAAAATATAGTTTTATAAGTGCCTATAATAAATTGTATACCATAAAGAAAATTCGAATCTTTCCCGTCATACGCGACGTTTTTTTCAATTTTTTTTTTTTTTTTTATATTTTGTCTCCGATATTTTTTCTATTTATCATTATTTAGATACATGTATTTATATATTATATATCTATACTAATATTACAAAGAATTTGTTTGTAAGTTTGTGAGTTTGTTTGCAAGAAGTGATTTCTGGAAGTATTGAACCGACATTGAAAAATCTTTCACCCGTAGAAAGCTACATTATTCTTGAGCGACATGGGCTATATTTGGTTGTGATTAATAATATGTTTTCACGTAAAATAACAATATTTGTCAATTAATTCCGATAAAAACGGGCTGATGCGTTAATTTATCGATGTGCACTGATTATAGGTGAATAAAATGTTCTAGGTGAATATGGAAAATATTTTGTGGTGGGGTGAGAAACAGGATATAATAGGAAACAATAATGGAATATAAAGCGTCTAGTTTTGGTGGCAATGAGTAGAAATGGCTCGTGAAGTCTATAGGCTTACCCTGTTGGGAAAAAGTAAAAGAATAAACGTAGTATATTTACTATTCACATGATGGTTGTTATACTCTTGAAAAATAACTACTGTTAAAATAAAAATCAAATTAACGGTATGGGCATTATTTTTTAAATAATTATTGATTAATTAAATAATTTCAAGCAGTGTCGTATACTAGTATAAAGGCTTAAATTAAATTTCAGAAGGGGTTTCACAATCAAAACACATTTAATTTAACTTTATTTTAGTTTCAGAATATTGTTATTCATCAACAATAATAATCTTTTATGGGATATTAACCCCAAAACTCCACCTAAATACATCATTGATTTCAAGATTTTTCAGTTTTATATATTTTTACTCATACTCACAAAATACACTTGATTTGTATCACTGCATACGATATCTAAGTATTTATCTATTTTTATTACTATTATTATCTGTAGTCCCCAATTAAATCATAGTTTATAATGTGTAAATAACGTCATACGAATAAATATATATATATATATATATATATATATATATATATACTTCATACGATATTAAGTTAACTGTTCCCGGTTTCAAATTAAAAGGAATAACATTTTGTTTTTCAGTCTGTAAAATACATATAAAACGCAATGTTTTTCAATTTATTATGATATTAAAATGCGATACAAATTTTTAAAACAGTTTTTTTCTTATTTTGATTATTTTATAATTTTTAGATCCCACGAAATTGGGGGAGCTGGGACAAGTGCTTTTAAAATCCACGTGAAATCCGGCTGTGTGTATATTACTTATTAACGTGTATTTATAGTTGTAGATATAGTATACAATAAAAAAAGATAAAAATTAAGATGTATACCGAAAAGATTATGACGATGGTTTGGAAACATGACATTGCAAATAGTCAGGAAATTAATAGGTTATCGATTAATAAACGAACATGTTAATACCTGTTAAAACTAATTAAGTATATTGTCAAATATCCCTAGATATAGATAGCCTTAGGCTAGGAATGTCTTAGTTTAAAATAAATAAAAAAAAAAATAGGTCATCGAATGCTAATCGTATTATAATATTATTATTATTAATTATTATAGGTACCATACATAATCGTACATAATAACTCGAACGCTGTCGATAAATTAATTAAGAGGTTTGAAGGAATGGCTTTACTGATTCTAGGAAAAAATACCCACGATAAAAATACCCGGTAAAAAATGCCCGAGGAAAATATAACCAAAAGAAAATATACCCTACAAAATAAATACCCGAGGAAAAAATACCCCAAGAAAAAATATCTATTACTTATATTTACTACTTATACAATTTATAATGAACTAATAACTACAGCCAAAACCATAATAATATCAATTATGAAAAAATTATTTTTCATGGCTTTAATACAATTTAAATTTGTATTATGACTGTTATAAAAAAATCTGTAACTTTTATAAATAACTAACATTCGTTGCCACACTCATCGTCACATTTACTTCTGCATTATCCATTGCGTGTGTATGCTCAAATACAATTTTTGGATTTTTTTTTTGTCGTTATCCGTTTTTAAAACTGCTCGACAGTTTAATGACCCGTACTTAGAGCATCGTCATCGAATGCACGATTTAAGCTTGTGGTGAATAATATACACTATAACCATTGTAGCATAATTTTTAATTTTTTTTTTTTTTTTTTTTGGTTTGATTTGATAATTTTCAATTCTTCATTCATCTAATATTGTACAAATAATTAATTATAAATAATATTATAACAAATAATAGTTTGAATGTTTAAATACAAAATTTATTAAAATCTGAAGTCAAAATATAATTACCTTTTGATGTTTAAAAATTCAAAATAATTTGTAGCTCGCAGTGAGTAGGTGAAAGTGTTATGTATAAATTAAGAATAGAAAAACTTATAACTTAACAAGCCATTAGAGATAAAATATGACTGATAGCTGATATATGCTATTATTATTATATTAGGAATACCAATTGATATGATTATGAAAGCATAGTACATGAAACATACACATTTTCTATCATATTCACATTTCCGCGGTCGTTATTTCCGCGGGTATTTTTTCTGTGGGTATTATTTCCGCGGGTATTTTTTCCATGGGATATTATTTCCGCGGGTATTTTTTCTTCCGGGTATTTTTCACCGGCTATTTTTTCCATTTGTATTTTTTCCTCGGGTATTTTTTCCGATTACCTGCTTTACTTTACCTGGATTTTCGTTTTGATCAAAATATAACGTGCCACTTATTATTGATGAGTAGGTAATGAAATGCCGACGTCGAGTATACGTATTTATGCTTTATACGTATAATATTATTATCTGCACTCGTTGTGATCTTAGTGGCAGTGCGACGAATGTATAATAGCAATTAATCTAATCGCGGACCACTAGAGACCAGAAGTAAACCGTAAGCATGCATCTCGGCATCTATATTTATTGTGTTCGTAGGTTTGCGTCATGTTTGTCTTATTCGTGAGATCATGGATGATTACAGATCCGGTAGTGCTCTGCAGCACTGGCCATGAACTTTTGGTCAAAGTGATAAAGAGAAAGACCAGTAATGTGTCTGTCTCTGAATTCGTGGATATATGCCAGTGTCTATTCCCACTCGTGGGCTTTTATCGGTAAAATGGTTATTCGGAAGTTGCAATAACTATATCAAATTCATGTATAATTTACCGACCTTATTTTCTTTGCAAATACGCTCGAGTAAAAAAAAAAAAACAAAAAACAAAAAAAAATTGTACTCAGTTAAAAAACATTGACACAATTCTAGTCGTATAGGTCGATTACGATTCCTGATCCTCTACAATCATACGAATAATTATCGAATCACAATAACGTAATAACTTATGATATTGTTGGAAAATCGAATAATTAAAATGATAAACTAAAAAAGATATTAACATTATAATGTAATTACAAATATCGTAAATGACTTACAAAATAGTTTTGAATAAAAAATATATTATGAAATTAAATTTTTTATCCAAGTCTTATATAATTAATTTTACACTACATAGATATATATTCTATGGTAATTATAAAAATGCATACTTATTCTTATAATGAACGATTTAGCTTATAAATAGTGAACTATTATCTTTAGTCTCACATTAAGAACCTATTGTTAATATATGCACGCGAATTAACTACCACAATAATAATAATGACAATAGTAATTATATTATCGTACAGCTTGTAGACTCAGGACTAGTTCAAATACGTGTCATTGGGTGCTTAAAGTGAAACATTTGTCGGCGAGACATTATTTAGAGCCAGCATTAGCCAATTGAGAAGTAAATTATATTTTTTAAAGGTACGGTGTTTCCTATTTGAGACCGGACGTAAAAATAACAGAAAGTGATCCCACGTGGACTGTACTACTCATTTCATTGCCATTTTACATCCGTTAAGAAATAATTGTTACTATAAAATACGATAAAATGTATTAATAATACTATAATAGGTGGTGATTACAGTTCTAGAGAAGAAGTCATTAAGTCAGCTCCGAATAACCCAGTTGTTGGGTTCAGATAAGTTTGATTTTTTTTTTTTTTTTTTTTTTTTTATTAGAAGAATAAAAATGAATAATTATATCAATACGGCGGGATTACAGGAATTCTATAGAAAATATTCACAATCATCTTCTGAACACATTTTCATGAATTAAATAATCGTTGAAACGTATTGAATAATCGGTTGAAACGTCATAATTGCTAATTAAAACACAGGTTGTGCTAAATACTAAGCAAGGTTATACGTACTGAAGTTCTATAATCGATAAGGTCTTGTGGCTTTCATATTTTTCGGAATTGAACATTAAAAAAAAAAAACAATTTAATTTCGATAACAATGAAGTGCGAAAAATCATAACGCACGCTCGATTTAAAACGTGTACTTATCAATTTTAATTACGTGTAACTTGTAATATATAATATTCATACCTCATAATACGGTTTCGCCGTAACAAAGAGCACGATAACGGCAGCCGATAAGAATAAATTTGACTATATTAAACAATAAAATACCACAATCTATGTAGAACGGATAGAACCATAAACAAAATATATTGATAAAACTTTTTCAATTTTGAACGGCAGAGTATCACAATCTACATGACGAATATGGAATCATGAGCAAATATTGATTATAATTTCTTAAACGTGATTAGCAATACGATCAGTATTAAATTTAGTTTATTAGTCATCGTTGTGCAGCGTTTTGTTGTAGCGTAATTAATTTCTGCTGCAGCAGTGTGCGTCTCATCTTATCTGTACATTTATGTTTTATTTATATGGCATTTTTTTTTCACATACGTTAGTGCCATGATATTTTAGCATCATACATTGTTTTGTTACAATATTTACACTTGGCTTTACACTTTATCGGCGATATAGTGTCGCCCGTCAATAATGCTTGAAAATCACGTTTTAGGAATCGAACAGACGAATTGTTTCCTTCCTGAGTGAATTTAAATATTTATTTTAAACGCCGTACCTACGATAGGTTTTCTTCTACGATTACAATATACGGTTTCTAGCGAAATATCTTCTACGGAAATTTTACGATCCGACGAAAAATTATTTTCACGTGGGTTCAACGTGATATTTTTACCTATCGCAATTATTTCTTCGATCGATTTTGTACAGATTAACAATCGGAACACTGTAGTTCGCATTCTTATGAGTACCTACAATAACACATATTATTATGGTTGAACGACGGACACATAAATGGGTCAACTAGTAGAAGAAGACACGGTAGAACTTAATATACCATGTTTTACACGTTATATTATTGATAATAATTTTAACAAGCAACTAGCGAGTTGAGTTAGTTGTTAATTAACAAAAAAAAAAAAAAAAATGATCAGCTACTTGAAATAGAGATTTAAAACTAAGGTGAACGACCACAAAATAGATAAGAAAATGAGAGGAAAGGCTAAAAAGATGTTAAAATAAAAAAAAAACTTTTTATCTAGTCCACCTTAGAATTTATTAGTACGATAATGGTTTTAAACGTATAGTAAATATTTTAATAATCAATTCTTTCCCGACACCAAGATATCATTTGACAACATTAATTAAAAAGAGTATTCTTAATACCAACTTCGATTCCCATAGGAATACTGGAAAACAATACTTAATTTAAACGTAAATTTCAAACGATAAATACGTGTTAGTCATTGAATCAAATTTATTGGTTAGATTACAGTTAGTACTAAGTAAGAACTTTAATAGTATGCCAGCAAAGAAATCATCTACTTCACTAAAAAAAAAAAAAGCAGAAAAAATGTATGACTAATATAGTTTAATAAACATAATCACTATAATATATATACGCTTATCATTTTGTCACGTAATCGGTGTCACATATTCAATTAAAACAATTAAATAAAACGAACATAATATTCACTAAATCATAATAACTATTATTAATTACTAATCAATAATAATTCCGCATCGTTATAATCATTTTTTTTTTTATTCGTAGGTACGTCTAGAATCTAGATATTTGGTTTTCGTTTTTAATACGTCATACGCATTCACTATACGGATTATCGGGTGTCGTTTTAATTTATTTTTCTCGAAGCATTTGTATAAAATACTCAAGATTTCGCGGGATTCTCGAGCGCACTGGCGTATACGCCAAGAGGTCGTGTAGAGAAGAAGCGATGAAAATTATAATGAAAAATTCGCCGATAACCGTACTATTCGCGATTTCGTGCGCTGTCACGGTTATCTCCCACCAGGGCCATTCTGAAGGAGTTCTTTTGGGGTGGTGAGTCACCCCCCGAACAAAAACACCAGTCGTCAATAATTGACAGTCAGCTTTGTTTCACACCTATAAAGTTATATTAGATACAAAATTTACTTAATAACTTAATCACTATTCTGAGTATTATGTTTATGTACAACAATCATTATTTATTCTAGGATGGGTATTTTAAGTACCTACTTAATTTATTTTTCTTGGAAGAAGCATTTGATATTAGCAACAGGGTAATTTTAATTTCTGAGTGAAGCGAAGGATTTATTGGTTTTGTAATGTTTATTTTTCATTTTTTTGTCTGAAGACACTGAAGCAGTAAAACTAATCCAAAAATTAAGTCCCCAGCTCTATTAATTGATCAAAAGTTCAAAAATTACATGTAGATGATACATTGAAGGGTCTCAAATCTCTCTCTTCCATAGTTTTTCCAATAAAAATTGTTAGTTTTATGTATTACAATTTTTAAATTTGGTAGAAATTCTTGAAAATGTAAAATGGCTTTAATCAATCTCTTGATAATGTTACTGAAAAAATTTTAAAATATATACTATATATATACATATTTTTTTTATCCCTAAGCATTTAATTAGAATATATACTATTTGCCGTAAAACAGATATTCATTTATCAATAAATTAAATCAATTTTCGTTTCTAGTCAATACTCTAAAAATAATGTAAGAAACTTGTAATTTTGTTATACATATTAACAACATGATTGTACAAACGTGACAAGATTTATGAAACAAGTTGTTAAATTTGAGTTGAAAACAGAACCCTGAGAATAACAGTTGATATTACATTGAAACTTTTCTACGAATCATTTAATTAAAAATAAAAAAATCCACCATTTCTTTTAAATTAAATACACAGTCACCATTACCTTGTCCGAGACCTGAATGGACAAAAGACAAATTTCCACCATCACTATCTTATCGGCTTTTTTTGTACTTCAATATTTTCGTTTTTAAAATGTAAATAAAATTCGGTTTAATGAACAAACTGAATTTTTTAATACTATTTAGGATATATAACTACCTACAACATGTAGAGTAGGGATATAGCATTAACTGGTTTCAGTATCAACGAGAAAAAGACGACATCCAGTACGAAGATTATAAAATCGTCGTAGTCGGCACTTTTAAGAATCTCCCCCCCCCCCATGAGTTTCATCTTCAGAACGACCGTGTCTCCCACTCACCGTAAACGATTACACGGTAAAAATATATGCAGCGAGATGTACACGTCAATCGAAAGTGTGTTATAACACGCTAACGTCAAAATAATTAGGTAGGTGTTTTTAATCGATTTATTGATTTATACGGTCAGCTATTATTAATAATATTATTATTATTAATATTAACTTTATTATTATTGTTATTGTTATTATTATTATTGTTGGCAATCCTGTCAGACGTGGTACCGCAATCCACAGTAAGTGACACTGTGATTTGGAAAAATCGCCGATTCCTTTGAAGTCGAGCGCACGTGGCGCGGACGTGGAACACGTAGGCGCCCGCCCGCGATACGATACAATATTATGTGCATAATCATACAAATATAATACAGCCGATGACGTGAACGCGATTAGAAAAAGTAATAATTATTGTAATAATAATAAAAATAATAATAATATAACCGTTTGTAAACAATCGACGCGGAAAATGTTTTCTTTTTTTTTTAATCCACGAACGCGCGAGCACGTACAACATGCAGTCGTTTGATATACTTGCACGCACGATACATACAACGCAATCGTATAATAATAACAATAACACGCCGGAGGAATTCACGTGTACGTTTTTCCGGTTCGTGGTTGTGTGAAAATCGCTTTCGACGACAAAATAACGTACAGTTAGAGACGTGCCACTGTCATCGTTCTCCGGAAAATTAATTTTCCGTCAAGAATATTTCTTGGTCTTTATTCTTATCTGCACTTTCCTGTTTTTCTTTTTTTAGTTATATAATATATATGTATATATAATATACATCGCTTAATTCAATAGATATTTACAATCTTTGAGTACGTATACGTCGATAAAATAATTTGTTTCAATGAAACAATGACAAGGTTGTCGATACAACTTGAGGTGAAAGTCTCACATTTGAACCTACTTGTCTGACTGTTTTGATTATTTAGATGATTAGATCTCTGGGCCGATTTCGGTACAGTCGTCTTCTTCCGGGTTGTCCGTGAGCGTTTTAGGTTATAATCTTGAGATGCCAGGATTTTCATGAACTAATGAGTTTTGAGAGGAACCTTTGGTAATAAATTACAGAATTTTCATTTATTATTTTCATGTTTAGGTTTGAGTGAAGTGTTTCATTGGAATTGACAAACACATCACGAGGGTTTTGTGATATCACGGAGGCATATAGATTTTTCTAACACTAACATTTGCGTTCGAATTACTTAAAAATAAGGTATTTTATGTTAAAAACGGTACTGATTCTCATCGTGGACTAATTGTTATTGTCTTTCTGAATATCGAAAAAATCAAATACCCATGTCACAGAATACCGGGAAAAAAGTCTCCGGAAAATTTTTCCAGTTATTTTGTAAGTCTCCGATTATTTTGATGCGGTTTATGCCAATGGTTCATTGCGAAAGATTTAAAATGATCAATAATTGACAATTTAAGTAAAAATGTCGTAAAATTCTTCTAGCAACCTCTTTTTCAACATGGACGTTCATGAATTACTCACTCGAATTACACACTCGCACAAACGGTAATCGAACGAATGCTACAGTCAGCGAGTAATGGAACGATAGATATACTTATTTAGTTGATCGTGAAAACCCTACAGTATAGAAATATTGAAAAATATCATGTAAAATAAAGTCGAGATTAATTATGCTAAATTATCTCTGGATTGAAATTGACAGTTGATTCGCAAAATACCTAATGACGGGGACGGTCTTGCAAACAAAAGTAAAAAAAAAATATGCTAAAAATTAATGGGGGATTATATAGTGTTTATGATTTTTTAAATAATATAGGATTTCCAATTGAAATGCGATTAAATGTATATACATTTTATTTTTTATTAATATTGACTTATGTATATATATGTAAATATATATATATATTCTCACTTATTAGCATTTTTAATTTGTAAAGTCTATATTGTGTGTGCACCTAATAAATAATAAATATAAATTAAGTGATATAAGACAAAATGTATTTTCTTGCTTTTGATTGAAACTAGTATTTTCAAATAAATATCGGAGGCGATTTTACCATTTGCCATATTAGAGTAGCTACCTATAATATTGTTGATGATTGAAAATGAAAACAGAAATTTTTCACATACTTTTTTATTATGAAAAATGGATAATATGAACTATAATAGTAAAATATGTTACATGTGTTACACTATAATACTTCACTGTTGTAAACATATGTGATAATAATCATAATTCATACGTTTTGTAGAATCGCATACGTTTAAAAATACGACGAAAACGAGAGAAAACAAAAATGGCAAAAACGTGTTGAAAAAAGTACCATTAGAAATCCAACTAGATCAAACCAGAATCAAGTCAGTAGTCGTATCACACGCCGTGCTGTAGTTACGTCGTCAGCGGACGATAATGTTGAATTCAAAATAAAATCGAAATATTTCCAATTCAAAAAATCAAGCACTCCGGTAAGGGCGTCCGCAGGGGAGGCTTCTTTGCCCCCCTGGTAATTTTTGTAACTATTTGTAATTTCAAATCACTTCTGTTGATTATAAACACGTATTTGAAAAACGTCAACGTTATGTTATACATCTGATGACGTAATGTTGTATACTTTATTTAGCATGTTTAGGTGCTGTTTCAAAACGAAAACGCCGGAAGCGTATTAAAATTTCGATGCGACCATTTCGATTTGGCATTTAATTTTTATCTCGGGTGGGATTTTATGCCGCGGGTGCGCTCGAGCACTCACGTGTCGGTTTTGCGCGGGAATCGGAACGACCAATAATAATAATAATAATGATGATAATAATGATAATAATAATAATAATAATAGAAAAATAATTAATTGCACGACGTGTTGTCGACGGAAAGCACAAAAAAAAAAAAAAAAAAACAGCGCGTAATCGCATCATAAACGCGCCCGTGTTTGACGAACGGATCGACGCGCAATACATTACGGCGGCGGCGGCGGGCGTCACAGGCGCGTGAGTACATCGCTTGCACGTCGCGACATGTTCACGGCGGATCAGTCCCCGGGTGCGTTTACCGGCCGTCCACCGTTGACGTAGGTATAATCCACCGAACACGACGCCGATAATCGCTCGTACGTGCACGTACGCGAGAACGCGATTACGTCGACGACCCGTTCCGATTGGCGTTCGTCGTGACGCGCTGTCGTGGACGTGGAATTACACGACGGCGCGTTTAAGTGACGCCGCCCCACGAGTGCCGTTCGGTCACGATACCGGTTCGAGTGCGCGTGGGTCGCGTCTCCCGCGCGCGGTCGTACGACACTCGAAACCACTGAAGGGGTACGGTCTCCGAGGCCCGACCGACGACCGCGATCGGTCGCCGCGACCGCTATATATTTAAAAAGCTGGTAAGTGAGATGATGGTGGTACAAGTTCGTCCTTCGACCCTTCGGTCCTCGGACAAGATATTGGTGACGAATGTATGAAGTTTTAAAGAAATGACGACTCGTTTTTTTAGTGTAAAACGATTCTGAGCAAAGCTTCAGTGTATAAGTATTGTATACTCAATATTTCGTTAGAAATAAACTTAAAAGAAATCAGACAATATCGTGAAAAATCGTATAATAATTTATTTAAGTGTGTATAAAAAAAAAATACTGACTCACGATTTTTGAATTTTTGTTAGGATAATTAGGTTAGTATATGAGTAAGGTCATATTAAATTTTCAGAACTTTTTGTCAAATATTTAAAATTATATTACAATATTACATAAAAACTTTCAAACAATTTGGCAAATTAAAAGTTCTATATTTAAATCAAAAGTGCTATAATTGTTCTGAAAATGTTGTCCAATATAAAAAAGTATGTATTTGATATTGGATAAAATTTTCAAGTTTCTAGCTTCAATACTTTTCAATTTATGACTAAATACCTAAAATCTGAACAGTGAAAATCTCGTTTACGGCGGATTTTTACCGATTTTACCGTTTTTACTCAGTTTTTCGATCGTTATTCTTGATTACTGGAAAAATTATGGAGATTTTGGAAAAATGACCTCTTTAAAGTACCATCTCAGTTCAATTTCAAATCTAAAAAGTTGCTGGACGAAACTTTTGGACAAGGATTTCTATACGAAAAAGTGTTTACAGAAAAAAAAAATAAAATAAACATCATTGTAAAACCATAAGATCCTCCGCTTCGCTCAGAATCTAAAAGTGCTGGTTGGCGGAAATTGGGGGGAGGATAATGCCCCCTCCGAACGTGAAAACCAAGAAATTAGCCCCCTTCTCGAATATGACGTCTTCACAACTTTAAACAGTGTAAATTCGGTCGTGTGATTTTTCTGATTTGACTTCTGTGGTATCTAAAGAAATCTGTCCTGACACGTATAGACTTTTGCTAGTTGCACTCCACGGTCCTCCTTAGTTCGTCTTCGTGTGAACGTAGTTTTTAAGCCACGAAGAGAATTGAACCATGACTAAGGTCGTCCGTGTAACAAAATAGACTCAACGATTTAGCCGTCAACGATAAAATAAGGAAAATTTCCGAAAAAATTTCCAGAGAAAACATTTTGGATTCATTTGCTGAAAAAAAAACAGATATATGATATATTGTTTTGAAATAAATAATTTAAGCTTTTTGTTGTATAATAAAATATAAAGTAAATATTGATATAACACACACACACACACACACACACACACACACACACACACACACACACACACACACACACACACACACACACACACACACACACATATCAGTATATTTATGTCTCAAAGTCTAAAATAATTCACACTTGGCTGTTTTTTTGTATAAATATCTAAATGCAGGTTGGAAGTTTTGAAATAATATTTGGTTAATATATTATAAGGGTCAATGATATACTTTTTCGATGTCCGAGTACTTTTATTTTTTCTTTGTGCATTTTAGTGTGAGCGTATACCCAAAAAGTAAATCATAGTTTGAATTAATAATTGCGATCAACCTTGGTGCTTATAGATGCCATTGCATCGAAAAAATTATCGCCACTGTCATTACACATGATTTTCCGCCCATGAGTCTGCTAGACGCGATCGCGACTCGTCGCGATGATAAAATTATTGCATTCAGCCGGGTATTATATAAACAATACTACTTTTTAGTGTCATCATTCATCTACTTCAAAATTAATAAAATAAATTTCACAATCATTATATTTACTTGCTGCGACGAAATTGATTTAAATGTATCATATTATTTTGTTTACCAGATTTTCCGGTTTTTGTGGATATACAATATCTTTTAATATTATATTTTTATAATCTGTGGCTGCCGTATTGTGTAATATTGTATTATTTTGCACCTTTTGAACTTAAAGTTCATCTTCAGATGGCGAAAATACTAACTTCGACATGGTGTCGTCGTGGACGTGTGTCGCGTGCATACTCAATACTGCTCCGCAAACAGCCGCGGTGTCGTCGATCGCGGCCATCAAAAGTTGACACGTCGCGACATGTCGCGTCTTGGAGACCAGATAATACGATTTCCGTGAAAACAAATATTGACGACATGTCGCGCTTTGGAGGCCGCACCTTAAGTGCCCTAAGTGGCATCCGTCAATGCGATGCGTGCGATCGGTCCGATGCGTTTATCCGTTTTATCCGTTAATGCGATAATCCGATAATACGAGTATACGACGTGTCCCTACGTGGCGTCCGTCAATGTTATATTGCAATGTATGCGATTTAATAACAATTTTTCGTCAGTCCATCACAGACAAATTAAAAGTACGTTACTCTAGTAAGTCCATACTCGTTAGTAAATTATAATGTCATTATAATATTGTTATAATGTCACTCTCAAAATCAGAAATGGTTACGTTATTAAAATTTATCTGAAAGTAGTTACGTACCTCAAGTATCTAATTTTAAAATATATAAAAAAAAAACGTTTGCCTATACAACGGGTCTATAAAGATCGTTTTATGTCCGGTGAATTCATCATCTATATGGAAAATTACGTGGCAGCGCTGGTTTATTTTTAACATACACTAGGATGTCTATAGACACATTCGACTACATCTTAGAAAAAATATCACCTGATTGTACTCACGATTGTATTTGTTATCTTCCGATTGTCGTGTGTTACGACGGCTATAAAAAATAGTGCGCGGGTCCGAAAAAACGTATCTGCACCGATTTGCGTCAAGTGCCGTCGATGTATGCGACTGCGACGGGTACTCCACGGAAGACTCGTCGCACACACTGTTGCGCTGCGAAATGCACGCCGAGCACAGATCGCAATTAACAGAGACTCTGTACCGGGCGGGAGTCCGGGGCTACTCGGAGCGCCGCCGACCTGGTAGTCTGCCCCGGGGCCTTTAGGGCACTCGGCCGTTACGCAAAGGCTACGCTCGAGAACCGAGAGAGGCGCTAAAGTGCCGCTAAGCCGATCATGACAGGGAGGAGACCAGCAGGTCTCCGATGGCAATTATATAACAGTACGCGGCGGATGGCCTCTAACGGCCCTGTTAACAGTGCCCTCTAGAACAGTGGTCTTCAACCTTTTTGGACTCGCGACCCACTTTTTTAGGCCTACATTTTTCGCGACCCATCGTAAGCTTTATAAAAAATCTAAAATTGCTTAATACTTTGCAGTAGTACTATTAAAATTGAATAGATAAAAATTGTATTGTTGTAGTTAGAATATTTAATTATTATTAATTGAAAATGTATAGGATTCGTATGAATATGCGAAATAAAATGAAAAATATTTTTTTACCTTTTATAATTTTATAAATTTAATTTTTATTTTAAAAATGAGACTTATAGCGACCCAATTTTTAAGATTACGCGACCCAAAAATGGGTCGCGACCCACCGGTTGAAGACCACTGGTCTGGAAGGCACTAGCTGCAGAAATAAACGTGGATAACCCACATTCAACGGGATATTTCCCGTCCCACCACGTAGGGGACCATTGACGCCGGTCTCGCGTGTGTGAAATAAGGCAGAAATGCCTGTGAGACACACCGAGGGGTTTGGAGCGGCGGGCCAGACTGTTTGCGCAGTCCGTCCACCCGGGGGTCCCAGCGGGGGTAACCACTTCAATACAGGGTATGAAAAGATGGTACTCTGAAATTAATGTATGAGTTAATGATTAAGGAGAATCTATACATGGCCATAAATAAGGCGCCTGAGGATAGTCATATTAGCTTCAAGTCTTCTGTTAGCTAAACCGCTTAAGCCAAGTTGGCGCAAAACTTGTCAATAATATATTATGGACTGGGTGATCAATTAAATTTAATACGTATGCCGCAAAATTCAGAAACTCTCGTCGGGCACTCCCGACTTGATGCATACCGCAAGAAGTACTTGGATCCTATACAACAGCTCTATATATTCCAGTATTGACCTCATAAAAGCACAATAAAACGATTTTATAGGAGCAACTGATTTAAATCCACTAAGAATCATTTTTATAAAACCTAATGTTTTTAAAGCTTTGCAACATATTTTATCGGAATGAGCATGACAATTATTTAACTGGCGATCAAAAACTGTACCCAAATCAGTTATCGTATATTGTAATCGTAAACAAAAAAAAAAAGATGTTATTAATCACATATTATATGGATTGTATGTGAATATGTTCACGAGTCCTATAAAACGACACTCAGAAGAACTAAGTTCCAATCCAAGACCATTACTGATGAGTTAATATTATCATCTCGTGATAATAAACAAATACGATGGAAATAAAAAAAAACATATTTCAAAAAATTTAATATTTTTTATCTTTTGAAAATGTCTAACAGTTTACAAAACTTCATTTTTTTTTTTTTTTTTTTTTAATAATCGTTTTTAAATAGTCTATTTCAAGCTATCCCTTCGCGAAACAGCACTTTTAACAGCTGTACCCGTGTAGAAGAAGCTAATGTCAGGCAGTCCTAAGTAGAGCGATGCCCTTTAGACACTTTCGGGGATTTTCTCTCCGTAGCCCTGGGAATATATCTGTGACGCGCACCGACTAGATTCGAAATTCGAAACTTCATTATATGACCAACGCAAACTCCGCTGCTTGCAGGCCAAGTGGTCTCGCGTTCAGTCGGTTATGCGACTTGGGAAAAAAATTACGCCCATACATAATACATCATCGTTTCGCTCGCGTCAACGTACTCGCGTATTGTGAATCGATCCGAACGACGCGAGCGAAACACAATGAAGACGAGCCGTCGACCGAGGGCGGATCGATGCGATTATTATTTCGCACTCATTGTCGCGAATTCACGCGCGGCGTCGCACGGTCGAACCGCTCCGAAAACAAACGCGCGTCCTTGAGCCGTGGGCTCAGATGAGCTCGGATGAGCGGCGGCACTGCAGAGAGCTGGCGAACAATGGAACGTTTTGACTACTCTAACCGCCGTGGTTCAACGGTCTGCCCCGGAACGCGTCTAAAGTCAGCCGTACGCCGCGCCGTGCGTACACAACAATACGATCGTCGTCACGAGCCAGGTCGCGCGACGCGTGCAGATTTCAATAATACACCAGTGACGTAATCACGGAGGTGGCGAGTTGGGTTAACGCCCCGGGGCCCTGGGCCCGAAGGGCCTCGGAGGACGCACGTGTGTACGATTTATATTTTATGTTATTTTGTTTGTTTTTTGTTTTTTTTTTATTATTTATTTACTAAATTTGAAACGTATAAATATAACACAAACACGTTTAAATACACTTCTCCTGTAAGCGTATAGCTTGTGATGGAGTAGAGAGTTGCATTCTCGTTTTTGATTTTTTTTTTTGTTTTATACAAATCGATTAAAGATCATGACAACATGAGTTACAACTTTATATTCGTAATGTATACATCAACAGCAAATTAAAAATCATAAACGATTCAAAACATAAACTAAGAAGAAAGCTCAAAAAAAAAAAACAATACAAAACAAATTTACAAAGATTACACGTAGCACAGTCACGTAATCATATGTGATAAGACGTAGTCATACGATTTTATTTCATCAATAGGACAAAATCGATACGACACGATAGACATTTATGTAAATTCGCATAAACGAAATCGTCTACGACGCAAACTATTGTGTTTTTCATTCAAAATGTTATGAGCTCAGGTGGTACGAATAAATGAGGGTCTGGAACTCAGAACTGTCGCTGCGACACTGAATAACACGCCCGAGTCTAGTGCGACGGACGTCATAAATTATAATATATAAAATATAATATTTGTAGGCGCGCCGATAAGAGCACGAGACTTAAAATCCGTCTCGGAGGTGCAGTTATTGCGTATATAGGTACGCACGAACGACGCGCGATATTGTCACAACTTTTTATGATATTTCGATTCAGGGAGCGTGCAAGCTCTTTGTTTTCACGGAATACGCGACGGGTAAAAGGAATCTGTACGCGAGATCGGGGCTTGGGCATGAACGGGAGGCTGCGGCCATGTTCTTGCTCAGGGCCTCGGCTGCACAATGCGGTTCCGGGAACAACGCACGCCGTAATCCTATGTGTCAACCGTTTTACTGAGGTTTTTTTTTTTCTAGAACGCACATCGATATTTGTTTATTTATTGTTGTTTGTTAACGTCTAATACTATTATAACCCCAACAACAACTACTTAAGCTATATATTACAATGAATTATAAATTCCATTGTGCTAATATTATTATCGGAAACGACAAAACTATAAGACAGGCGCGATTGATCGTGTTGATATCAAAATAAAGACTATTATTTATTTTTCACTATCTTTCATTGTGACTGTCTGTATCATTATTCGTTATTAGGCGACTTTGGTGATTAAAAATTAATATTATTGAAATATTTGAATATGTCTATGATGTTTCATTTTGATTTTTCGTAATTTAATGTGAAAAATAATATTAAAAAAAAAAAAAAATTAAATACTGCGGTCCACAGGCATAAATCTAAAACCGAAATACTAATTAAGAAGAACTTTTTTCGCTCTTATCAAGACAATTATAATCATATTTGTGGCGACTGGTGTCTGGTAGGTACAAAACACTTTGGTTATTTTGACAGATGGTGTAATATTTAACGATATAGGTAGTCCGGTAGTCGTATAATCGTATAGGTAGCAGAGGACTAATCGGTTCATTTTCAGTGAAGTATTATACCTAATTGGCTTCTAAGTTTTGATTTTACTGTTGTTTACTTAGAAAATACTATTTCACTGCTACAGTCCTAAAACTATAATGATTGACGTGATGGAAGCAAAAACGAAACATTTCAAAAATTTGGAAAAATTCATTAACTACGTATCTGTGATTTATCTGTTCGACATTATTACCTTACACCATACGAAATAAATAAAATTACTATATCCGATAGTATTGCATGATCATTAAAAACTAAAAATATTCCATGAAAATATATTTAAAAAATCAACGACTTTATAAAAATACTACATTAATTTGTAAGTGATCCCAAAAAGGCAGATGTTATAGTCTCCGGCGCGTATATATATATATACTAAATTTTACATATTGTGTTGAACAACGCTACACGAGTTGCCAGCATTTTTCGCCTCGGTACTGTGCAGTTAATCACACAGTGATCTATGAGCTATGTATATATTTGCGTAATACGCGCGCGCCGACGCGTCGTCGAGTGGTTTAAATGCAGCTGCGGGCGCGTAAAATCCACGAGAACCCCTTGCAATGGAACGTGGTCGTGAACCCGAGTGTCACCGAAACGATAATTCTTGAATGATCAAATCATTCAACTACAAAAATAATGCGAGTTCAACCGTTTGTCGACGGATATATATTATTTCGTCTGCACAAAATTCGTGAGAAAAATAAAAACAAAGATATCCGGAAAATCGTTTTAAAATTACGGAATTTGTGTTCGATGGTCATAAATAATCTGTGATGGCGACTGAGGTATTATAGGGGTATAAGCAACGCTCGTCGCCTGGTGGTCGGGATCGAAAGAAAAATGCAGCCATTGAGGTGCAGACGAAACTTCGCGATGACAATCCGTGTTAGAGGTAAACGGTGTCAAGTGGAAACGCGAGTGCAGAGACAATACTCTCTTTTTCTCTAGTGTGCGCGACGTTCGTCGTTCTCAATCGACTCGGCGACACCAGGTTCTATATCCCCCTATACCCGGGTCCAAATAAATCAACGGAGGAATCGCGGCCGGCAATTTCGCGATCTCGTGAATTCCCGTCGCTTTGACGTATCCGTGATTCGCCGCCCGTGTACCCGTGAACAAACTGCAGAACCGGAAAAACGAAAAACGAGGACTAGTCGAATTGAAAACGATTCAGAGGTCCTGATTGGCGCGATCATAAAACCGTGGAAATCAGCAATTTTTTTGTCATTTTTGGGTGAAATATGTTTGCGATTAGTGAGCGTGATAAAGAAAAGTCCGCCAACGTTATTTAGAGGCTACAGCCGTTTTCGCCTTCTCGACCAGCGACTACGTCGCGTGTTCACGGCGGCGCGGCGTGCGAAAAGCCGAAAAGCCGTTGTTTCGCCGAGGATTTTCGAATAAAAATAAGATCGGGGGATTCGCGCGTGCACTGATCAGACACTGCACGATCGTGCGCCGTGCCGCTGTTCAATGTCACACGAACGCCGATGTATATGACGAACACAGCGAGACTGAAGCGAAATTAAAAAAAAAAAAAAAAAAAAAAACCGCGTAAGAACGAAAAAAACGAACGAAAAAAAAAAATCACCATCGAAAAACGACGGTCGAAGAGTGTATAACCTAACACGGTGTCTCGTGACCGAACGTGTCGGGGAAAACGCGAATTTCAATGTCATCAAGCGCGCGGCGGGAAAGAGCGTGGAAAAAAAAACAATAAAAAAAAAAAACAATAAAAATATATCATAACACGAGAGCAACAAAAAAAACAAACACGAGGAGCGCGCGCGCGTCACGTGATCGCGTGTGGAGCGTATAAATTGCATTGTTATCGTCGTCGTCGTCGCATTGTAGTGCGGTAATCCGTTTTAGTCGTCAGACCCGGTCATGGCAGTACGGTCGATCGAATCGCGAGCGCGACCGGCATCGAGACGGACTGGACCGCCGCCGCCACGCGACGTGCAGTGAATTCTCTTCTTCGTACGCCACCGGCACGAAACTCGCGCGAACCGTACACGGGCGTAAACGCGTCCGACGCGTGCGCGCGCGCGTGAAGTGACGGCAACAAGTCGCAGTAACACGTGCGCACGATATACGTATATTATATTACTGTACAAACCGTTCTCGACGAGCTCCGGAGGGTGCGAGAAAAAACACCGTGGACCATCGGCGTCCACCGGCCACAGGTGAATCAAACAGAGGTAATGAAAACTATACTCGTAGGTGTATATTCGGTGTACGGTGAACCGTCTCGTTTCGACGCCCGCGGGCCGGACGGGCGAACGCGGAGGTTTACATAGGATTCGAAGGGTCGCATCCATGGACGTTGGTAGGAAATATTTTCGGAGGGGGTTTTGGTCTAGATCTATATTATAAATATTATTATAAATAATTAAAATTAAATATGAATTATTTTTTCAATACGATTTTATACCATTACAATATTTTGCCCGTATAAATTACAAATTTAAAAATATATAAAAAAATTGCAAGATAAAACCTGGTTTCCTCGGTTCAAGTTTAAAAATATTGATTACTTCTTCTGGGTCGATATAAATTTCACGATGAACGCTTATAGCAAGGAAAGTTCAGTTAATCGTTCATTTCCTGTCGAATTCCTCAATTATGATTCAATACGTCGTAATGTTGAAAATGTTCTTTCTGCAGTTGATACGGAAAGTGTAGAAATAATAGTTAACAATTGTTTTTTATATTTGGAAAAAAATTCAGAATCACATTTTAAAAATGCTTCAAATGCTGAGGATGGTCTACAATCTTCTTTTTATTTTACCCATTTGAATTTCCACAGTAAATATTCCGCATTAAACTGTTGATAAGCGTACATAATATACGAGTTAATAACATTCTCGAACAAATTCACAAAAAGCTCAACATTGTTTTATTTAATTTCGGGGGGTGTTTGAACACCCAAAACACCCCCCCTTACCTACGCCCATGGTCGCATCGATTTGCTTCTTTCTTCCGCCGCGCCCGTACTGAGCGATATTAAATAATTGATTAAGACTATATTGTACGTCCACTTCGATTCGTATGTTGTTCGTACGTCGAGTATACGAAACATTTATAATAATAATTTTGTGAAATCAGTCGGAAGCTAAATACCCGCAGTGCATATAGATTATCGAGTGCGGGCGATTTTAGAAAGAGCGGTGTGTTGGGAGACGAAGCGTTTCGCAGGTCTTTGCGACTGGTTTTTGAACAAATCACCGAGTGAACTGAAATCCCGCGTTCGCTCTCGGTTTGGCCGTATTTTTTTTAATTTTAAATTTTTGTTTTTTTTTTTTTACATTGTTGTCTGCGTCTCGTGAGGAAGAGAAATATTTAATACGGCTCCTTTTTTAATCCTTCTCCGTTGGCCTGAAATCATCATTTGAATTTTCGTACTATAGAACGTCACAGGAGAGACCGGGATTATTTGGCTTACTTTTTATACTTGTATTTCTAGTTCTATGAGTTTAGTGCAATAGCGCATTTAACGCTCGAACCATACCATACAATCCACTAACACGTGAGCTAAATAATTAATTTAAATTATTGTCTAAATAAGTAACCTGTAACTGATAAAAAAATAAAACACTAAAAACAAAAATCTAGCCAACTTGCCCCGTCAAAAATGACCATAACATTGAGACATATTGACACACATATAAATATTTTATAATTAGCTTAGTTTATTTGTTAAAATTTTATATATAATAATAATTAAAGGAAATTAAGTTGACATCTCTTTATAAAAACAATATTTCAATAAAAATAAAGCGGTCAACATGGCCCAGTTTCAGAAGACCAACTAGCCCTATAAGACTTTTTTATATTATTTTGAAGCAATAATAAATATCATGTGCATTCTTATGACGAGACAATAGTTGAATCATTTTTTTACATATCTTGACTAATATATAACAGCTGCATCGAGTACCAATTAAAAACAATTTTTATTGTGTTCAAAACTACATTTTTAAATCACATCACAAAAAAAAAAAAATACGCAGTTGATAAAAACGTATTTTTATTTATTAAAATATTTGGTAAAAATTGTATAATCAAATCGACTCGTAAATAAAGACCGATAGACATACAAATAAATGCTGTTATGCAACGTGTTCTGCTAAAATACATGATTGCAAAAATTTACTTGTCCAGCTTGCTTAGATACCTAAATATCCCAGGTCTTCTTTAACGTACAAAAACTGTTCGAGAGTCCCAGACTAATATTATTTTGTTAAAATTTTCTCGGGTACGGGAACTCGGGATACTGTGATCTACCGGGTCGATAAAGTCCGAGTGAAACGTGCGAGAGTGATCATTTATCGGAGTATAGTGTTGTTTATTAAACCGTATGTGGCCATTAAACCGTATGTGTATGTTTTGTAATAACCTTATAAATTTTGATTATTTTCATGATTCACCATGTTTACTATATTCTTTATCAACTAAGTAATGTAACTTATTGTATATATGTATTCTGTAACTATTGCTCATCTTGGGCATAATTAATTAATTAAATTAAATTAAATTAAATTAAATAAATTTACGTTCCCGATATCACTTTAATGTTTTCGACATTAACCGCCGTGTCCGAAACGATGGACTGTGAAACAAGACATCGGAGTGCCTTCTTCTATGCATCGGAATTTTTTTCGGACGTATTTCAGCGTTTTTTCGAGACACTTTGAAAGACTTTCCTCCGGGGAAGGGGGGAGGGGGGCTTTAAGCGCAAGTCCCGACACGCACGCGTTTACTCCACCACGACGGACGGACGCGCGAGAGATAAGATCACAAGCACGCGTCGCCGCCAAGTCTTATCTCGTCGCCGCCGCCGCCGCCGCCGCCTCTGATAAAAATAATAACAACTATGACGTTAACACCGCCGCCGTCGCCGCCCGTCGCCGTGCTCGTATAATATAAAATTATTGGCAGGCCGGCGGTCGGCGGCGGCGGCGCGCGCACACTCTTGCAATAAGAGCACGCATACACACACACACACGTTCGCTCCCGGCTAACAGTCTGCCGCAGTATTAGTAGTATGTTAGTAGTCGATCCCGGCACGCGTAAGCATTGTCATACACACACACACACACACACACACACACACACACACACACACACACACACACACACACACACACACACACACACACGTCGTGCAGCCTGTTCGTGGTGGTGGTCCGACGACGTGATCGGCCGGCCGCGTGCGTGCGAGACGAGTGTGCCAAGAGAGCAGCGAGCGGCGGATGCTGCGAGACCCGTGCGCCTCGCAACACATCGTCGTCGCATACCTCTCTTCGCGCGTCTATTACACACGTATCGTCGTCATATGATAATAATAATAATAATAATATACACGTACACGCACGCGTTGCAGATCACCGTCTCCGGCTCGCGGCTATATTTAGACGTCTGCGGAGTCTGCGCGGCCTCTCGGGAGAAGGTCGGCTGTCCGCGCGCGGAGGAGACCCTCGGAGCGTCCGCGACAACATAGTCTAGCGCAGAAGACGGCCATGGAGGTGATGACCACGGAGGCTCCCGGCGGCGAGGACCGGCAACAGGTGGTGCTGGCCAAGCTGCTGGCCATGGCGTTCCTGGGCGTGTCGTCGTTCCTGGTCGGCAGCACGCCCGTGTGCGTGTTCGAGCGGCTGGGCATCCGGCGGCGGGCGCGCGGCGCCGCCAACGCCGTGCTCCGGCTGATACTCAACTTCGGCGGCGGCGTGCTGCTGTGCACCACGTTCCTGCACCTGTTGCCGGAGGTGCGCGAGGGCGTGGAGGAGCTCAAGGAGCACGGCGCGCTCGGCCCGCTGGCCGACAGCGCCGCGTCCGAGGTGCTGGCCGAGCTCATCATGTGCGTGGGCTTCTTCCTCATGTACTCGATCGAGGAGCTGGTGCACGGGTTCGCGGGCGGCGAGTGTCACGCGCACAGCAGCGGCCACCGCGACGACTACGACGACGACGACGACGACGCCGCCACCGAACAACGGCGGCAGCAGCACCGCAAGTGCAACGGCGGCGGCGGCGGGTCAGCGGCGGCGGGACAGTCGAACCTCGCGTACGAGAGCGCCAAGGGCGAGGCGGCCGTGGCCGCGGGCCGCGTGGCCAACTACAACTCGTGCACGTCCGTGGTGGAGATAGCTGCGGACAAGAAGCCGGCCGCATCGCGGCCGCTGGACGAGCCGTCCGCCGGCGCCGCGTCCGTCCTCCGCGGCTTCCTGGTGGTCGGCGCTCTCAGCATCCACGAGCTGTTCGAGGGCCTGGCCGTCGGCCTGGAGGACAGCCCCAAACAGGTCGGTATTCGTGTACTCGTAGAAAATGTGGATTCGAGCCTTGGACGGGGGAAAGGGGCTTGAGCGACTTTCAGTTCGGGCGCGAAAAAACCTTTTTAAAAATGTAATTTAACGTCAAACGCGTTGTAATGAAGACTTACAGGAGGCAAAACTACCCGCGTCCAACGAAGTAGGCGACTTTTAACCGCCGAAAAAGCGTGTTTTTCCAAAGAGAAAAAAACGTGTTTTTGGCAAAAAGTGTCACTCACGTCCCTGTGCTCGCCAGGGCTCGAATCATAACGGTGCAGCAGTAGTTCGGTGTCAAGGGTTTGACTTGACACGCGTGTAGACGGTATAGTCGGGCGGCGCAGAGACTCGATCGCTGGACGCTACGCGTGATAGCGTTCTATCGCGCGACCGTTAGAAAATTCAAAACCGCATGTGATCGTTTAATTTAATTAAAATTAAATAGTAAGGTAGCCGTAAGCCGTAAAAACTACTATTCTCCTAAGTATCTTAACTGAAACCGGTTAATTCATGGTATTTTTTGATATAAATAAGTGATTAGAGGTACCCGACACTAAAACTACTTTTCTCCTAAGTATCTTAATTGAAACCGGTTAATTCATGGTCTTTTAAGATACGTAGGATAAAGGCTAAGTAACCCTCTGGAGCTTTTGGTGTATCGAAATTGAAACCGGTTAACTCATGGTCATTTTGATACACAAAAGTGAGTAGAGGTACCTGACGCTAAAACTACTTTTCTCCTAAGTATCTTAATTGAAACCGGTTAATTCATGGTCTTTTAAGATACTTAGGATAAAGGCAAAGTAATCCTCTGGAGCTTTTGATGTATCAAAACTGAAACCGGTTAATTCATGGTCTTTTTTGATATACAAAAGTAACGAGAGGTATACGAAAATTTAATCAATTGCGTTAATGTCGTCAAAATTTGGAAATAATTTAAAATCAAATGTATGAATCCTAAGAAGTCACTATGAGAGAGAAAATATCTAGTTGAAAATCTCAGAGCAAAAAACCTATCAATTATATAGGTTACCTGTTGCGTCATGCGTAGGCATGTATTTTTAACCTACGATCCTGTACACAAATATATTTTCAACCGACGTGCGCGTATGAGTAACGCGAGGTTAGAAATAATAATAATAATAATAATAATAATAATAATAATAATAAACAAGTAGGTTTATATTGTAGATACGAGGATTACAATTGTTCGGGACACGATGAGACGCAGTATGTTGAAAACAAGTACTGTCCTAGAAAAATAAATACGTACGGTCGTCACCGATTCATGCGTCGTAAATTATATTACCGGAAGTGACTCGAGTTCCATGCGAAGTATCCGATTACGTTTTTATTATTAAGCCGTTTAAGTCTTGACGGAAAAAATTTGAAACGCCATTGACGGTTAATCGATGTTTTTAAAGTCATGTACGGAACGACACCAGTGTTCGTTTCCAGGGTGTTCGTAGTCTAAACCCTTTAAAAATCACCCGGGGACAGTTAACATAATGTTTTTCTTTTCCACGCCCTTTTGAAAACCCAAAAGTTCAAACTTCAATCGACGCGCCGCCCGCCTAGAATACATTAGCCCAGCACTCTCCGGCGCCAGTAGTGCGGTGCGAGGAAACACTATTCGAGACGTTACACGTCCGTTTCATTTCACGCGAATAACAGGCTAATAATAATCTCTCGGCTCGTGACTCGTACAGCCGTACACGTCATGGTGCAATTTCGTCTGTACGCATAACTACACGTTGCGTCGAGTAGTTATCGTATAACTAATGTAGCGACACCGTTGTGGATCTCGTGTTATCGTTGTATATCGCATATATACTCGTATAAGTATTTTTATAAACATATGTTATGATATCATATGAATATATATCTCGATAACGGAGATAAATTATTTCGTGTATGGTCTTGAGTCAAAAATTGACATTTTTGGCTAATAGTCTAATTAGAATCAAAAATATTTATATTTTTATACTTTGTTGGTACAAATCGCATAAGTCAAAACTATAACGCACTATCAGTGAAAATTGTTAAGGTTTAAACGTTTTAGGTCACACTTTATTAGATACAAAACACGTATGTCTATTGCAAGTATATGTTGAGGATCAGACAAATCAATAATTTTAAAATGGTCATATTATCTTAAGTAAAGTAATCGATTTTAAATTTCTGCATAATAGTTAACATAAAAGAAAGTCCACTAAATTTTAAATTTAATTAATTATCAGCTAAGACATTACCCTCAACGATTTTGAGTGACAGCCTATTGCCTCGCGCCCCGATAGGCCTCGCGTTCCAAAGGGCGTGATAATTAACCTCAGAACCCTAAACGAGACAAAAAGAATACCTATTTGAAATTTGGCTCTAATTGATTTTCGTCATGAGTACGCTCGTTTCCTCTAAAAAATCGTACGCCTACGCCTACTGCGCAAATGTATTTATTTATTCTACCGATCACGATCGATACCTCGATTTACAATACGAGTTCGTATTATTACATAATGTATACATATAAATATATGCAAAAAAAAAATTATATTTTTTACTGTTAATTAAACTATACCTGTTAATTTTTACGCTTGTTTTTTCAAAACACTAAAGTATTATATACTTCTTCAATATCCTGACATGTCAAAAGGAAGTTTTTTAGAAAAACCCCGAAGAGAGGCCTCTCCGAGTCCATTTATTTTCCCTCGAATTCTTTGGCCACTCCCCGGTGGTACTAGGATGCCGTGAATGCATTTCAAACGTTCGGCATGGTTATTATTGGGTTACGCTTATTGTTTTGTCTCGTCGGCCATCGTCAAATCATTTGACTAGACGTGTGCACAATCACGGTTAGATTTCGTGTAAAAACGTGTTAAAAAACGACCGCCGACGATCGTTTTCACTATTTTCATTATTTTCAAATATTAATGATCGTCGCGTGTACGAGTGTGATAACAGTGTTTTAACGGGATACACGCTAAACGGGTAGTACTCTCAGGGTTATGCCGTGTACACGCAGTGCTCCATAGAAGTACCCTCCAAACTTCATTTCGGTGGTGTTGATGCAACACGGCAATTGCTCGTTTTCCGAAAGTTTTCACGCAGAATACGTTATATTACTATCATAATTATTATGCTAATTGAACCAGGCCAAGTATTCCTAAGCCTTTCTTCTAATACTCCATAAACATAAAGTTATAAATGTGTACTGAGAAATGCCCCGAGAACTATATTTCGCGATTTTTTGTCATGTGAACAAGGGTATTAAGAATATTTTGAAAATCGGTATGATAGCACATAAAAAATACGGCATTGCACTAGTATTCTCACGACGTTAATTTTTTTAAGTTATAATAATTTAATTGAGTGTGTGTGTGTGTGTGTGTGTGTGTGTGTGTGTGTGTGTGCGCGTGTGTTTGTGTTTGGTGCAGAGAGTGTGGAGAGAGACTTTATGTAAAAATTAGCAAAACGCATGTGTTTATCTTGTAACATTCATCAAATTGTCGATTAGAGAAAAACAGATTATTATATTCACTAAAAAAATTATCAAAACTTAAAAATATAGTTATACTATAGTTATACGTTTACATAAGTATATATATATGTTTATTTTTTAACTCACAGCACATTATTATGTAGAATATTCAAAAAATAATCAAATTTTGGAAGAAATATTTTGATAATTTAATTTTTAAACAAAAATTATTTCAATCTAAAAATCCTAGAAATATTTTCGTGGTAAAATGGAATGACTATAAAAAAAAACTTTGAGTTTAGCGTACCTATTCGTTATATTTAATAATATATGTATATATATAATAACCAGATACATTAAATATTTACTAATGAACCAAGTTGCTTAATTAACACGCCATGTAGGTACTAAATGTAAAATAATTGATGAACCAAAGTCAAAAAAGTTAGAAACATTTTCAAAACGTTTCCCATAGCGTTTATATCTATAGTGTCTAATTAGAATACTGCATATTTTATTCATCACCGTCTGTATATTTTCACTAAAAAAAATTTAAAAATCCTGTGTTTACATGGAAATACAAGTATCTTATGAAGAAATATATCATTAATTCATTATTTTGAAAACATTTCGTTAATCATTTCGAAAACATAGGTAATTAATTATTAATATCGGTTATTTTAAAATGCATTCCATGTTATACGTTATTAAGAATGAAGTTAATACTTTTTTCACTACTTCAATAGTTTAATAACTGTACCAGCGAGTACTCAAACTTAAAACTCTAGACGTTGTATAAAAACTTGACCATATTGCATTATAAATAAAAAAGAGTGTTAAGCACTCTAATATTGTAATTTATTACAGAATATTCAGTAAATACATTACCTTATATAAAGATAAAAAAATGTATTTTTAAACAAATAATTGCAAAATATATCTTTTGAGTGCAATTGTTTACCATAAAACTATTGTTCTCTTACAATAACTGTACATATTATTGTAAAAAACATAATTATAATCTCTCGCTTGATGTAATAGTACCTTAGCGTTACGCATTCACGAGCTTCGAGTGGTCTTTTTCTGTAAGGATTAATTTCAATATTAAGTGAATTCTTAATAATTCGTCCCTGTCCAATTGGTTTCAATACATTGACGCACTCGAGTAGTCGAGTTATTTATTTCATTGTTTTACGATTTACGTAACTATACTCGCTGTTAGTTTCACGTGTATACATTTAACACGTAAGTTTATTCAGCGTAATCAGCTAACTATCTATAATCATATATTACACGGTGAGTGTAATTGAGACATTTTGTTGCCGTGAAAAATATTTCCATGGCGCTGACAAAATATCAACGCGTTAATTAGTTGAATCTGTCACATTTCTCGACACATTATGATGTAGGTACCAACTACCAAAGGTATATTGAAAAATTCGAACAATGCTAGTTATTGGTTCAAATCACTCGGTTACATCATTAAAACACGATTTATTTTTTTTATAATAGATAAACGAATCAATCAAATCATTTGCACCACATTTACTAAGAGCAAATAGTGTAATTATATCGACACTATGAAACATATAACTACCGATGCTAATTATCACGTCGATATTATTATTATTATTATTTACTTATGTATAATTAAACTTTTTTCAATTACGGATGAATACATCGCGGGACCGTCGTGATTTAGAGCAAGGAGGTTGATGCTCATATATTTTTCCAGTATGACCGCTGTTTAGAGGTGACTGCTCAGCGTAAAGGTTATACCGTTAAAAGGAAGTTCCATTGTACGTTCTCTCGTGTAATCGGTTCATATTGGGAGTTTTAATCATTCCCATTACACAGTAAGTAGGCGCATTGGTAAATTAATTGCCGAAAATAGTATTCGAATGAGTGGACTAAGCTGTATGGTTCATAAAGAGTTCGATAACGAATAATAGCGATACTAGAGGTAACTGTTACGCTATTACATTGATATTTATAAAAGAAAGATTATAAGTTCATAGGTAATTGATAGAATGGTAATCTTATACGTAGGTACTTAGAGCAGATTATTGAGAATTATTATCGAAATGATGACACCTTTTTTTGCTGGGTGGGCGCTATAAGACTCTTTATTTTCAAAAAAAAAAAAAATAATAATAATAAATAAAATACGAAGTCAATTGTCATCAACACGAATTTTGACCAAGAAGAATGTAGGTAGGTTATATTTTAGTGTTCGATTATTAAATATCCATTATTCTTATCCTACAACATTTCCGATATTTATTGTTTGTATTAATTAAAATGTTAGCTAAAAGTTTTACTTGTTTAATTTATTTCATCGTTTGTAGTATTTTATTTTTATTATTATTATTATTTTATTTCGCTCTGTTTGAACCTAACTAAAAATTCAAATATTAAAATGTATAAAGTAAGACGTGCATATATTAATAACATTACTATGATTATAATATAATAATTAGTAACATGATACATTATGTTTTATTATTTCAAAACAGTAAACAATATTATACAAACTTCTGATTTTTCTTATGTGATACGACTTATAGTATAATGTATTAGAAAGTAACTTACTACTTTCATGTATTACTAACAGTAGAACTTGAGTGTCTAATGTTTAAAAACTGAAATTAATTTTATTTATTTATTGAGATAATATTCTTAAAATCACTATATGTGTGTGTGTGTGTGTGTGTGTGTGTGTGTGTGTGTGTGTGTGTGTGTGTGTGTGTACATCGGTCCGTAGGCGTAGGCATAATATTTAATTATATTCACTTTCTTTCTTTGACATTTCATTTTTCATAATAAAACTCGTTCTGTATTGTTCTACTTTTCAAAAAGAGTCCTTTCGAAATATTGTTTTATTAACGATTAGAAAACTTTGTATCATTCATTTATTACAGACCCGTTGACTTAGTTTTTAGTTGGGACGTTGACATGAATTTACCATTGTGATTTTGAATGTTATCGACAACGGTGAGACGAAAAATAATAACTGTTGTGTATAACATTGCGTGATAAATTTTTATCAATAAAATACCGGATCAATTAGTTAGTCAAGCTTAAACGAACAAAGTTTCAATCCGATTTTATCTTGTTTCCGAAGTACGGTTTCGTTTTAATTATGTATTAATTGGACGCATTATGTTTCCATGAGCGGATACGTGTGTTACCGCGACGTTATTAGTAATTGTTATTAAACATAATATATAATGTCGTTTACACATACATGCGGGACTGCGGGTGTGCGTGGAGTGATTTTATTACAAACGAACTCGCACCAGACCAATAGTCGTGTCAAAAAATATCGGTGTAGACGAGCAATGGGCATGGACTTCTCTCGACGTATCGTTGAACAAATATTACACATTTTTTTTTTTTTAAATCTCAATGTACCACAATAACGAGCGGTATTATGAAATACGAACCACGTACCGAGTCCCCGGTGCAATAGCAAAACGTCCGTTCTCGGAATCGAGCGGGTGCAGTAAGCGACGAGGGGATTCCTTTTCACACATACAGCACGTTATCCGTAACCTTTACGGATATGGGTGCCACCACCTTCGTCACGAGGTGAGACCTCACGAGACTAGCCGAATATAATGTACGGCCATTATATTACCACGCCGCGTCCACTGCTCAGAGACTTATAGTTTTGTCAGCGTTTCCGTTTTTTTTTTTAAACAATTTTAGGTGATTCAGCAAGTCTCGTCCGCGTTAAAAAATGTTGGTTAGCGCATCTTATTTTATTTACTCGATCAATGTAGAACCCCGTATACTGCAGGCTGCATCTGGGACGATAGCCCGGGGGGGGGGGAATGTTTATTAAGTACCGGATACATTTTTATAGTATTCATTTTGAAAGAATTTGATTCTATACCTTATAGAGGTCCCATCCCCTGGACTATTTGACTGTTTCATTTATTACAGATCGCTATCATCTAAAACTCAAAATATAAAACCTGTTTTTTTTACTACTAGGAAATATTTTCAACGTAACAAATAACATTTTAAAATTTTTTTTTTGTTTTTGTAACGAAATTGCAATTTTTTTATAAAAAACTCATCGCAAAAATATATTTCGTGAAAAAAGCTAAACAATTAAAATGTTATCTCACTTTTTATAAATTAAAATTTATCTACACGTGAACCATATGCATTTTTTATTATTATTGCATTTAAAAAACATATGAACACATGAATACACGTAACATTTAATTGGTAACACTAAAACATCCTAAGTACCCCGTAGCAAAAACATATCCATCACGTTAAAACTAAGACTACCCAAATCTAGTTTAAAAAATGGTGGTTCCTAATTAACAATATTTTATTTTACAGTCCGCTCGCTCATAAAAAGGGTTAGAAATATAAATATATATATGTGTGTGTGTGTGTGTGTGTGTGTGTGTTTTTAATTTATGTGCGTTTTAATGGAAATGTTTTCCATTTATAACCCCGAATCACATTTAAAGTCACCTAGTCGAAATAGTTCGTGCCACCGAAAATATTTTAACGCACTGTATTTACACATAAATGTATATTCATGGTAAAACATGAATTAGGACCCATGGCGTCTTTCTTTAATTATTTTCTTCAAAAATGAGAGACCGTTTCCTCCATGCATTTCTATGGGAAAAATAATATCTATTTTCTTCCGAATAACAAATTTAATTAAAAATTACCAATATTTTACATGTATTTTCACTGGGAGGTAACAAACTATAGTGCACTTCTATTATCAATAATAATAAAAATAATATTAATAATTGAAGAATTACGTTGATTTGTATATTATATTTTTGTATTGTGAAATAGATACTGTTATGTTATTCATACCATGATTGGTACTCATGTGTGCATTAAAGGGGGGGGGCAAATAGGTTATTGCCAGGTACGGAAATTTTGATGGTGTGGTAAAGAATAAGCGAAGCGAGGAAATTTTTAAAAAGCTTTTCATATTAAAATATAATATGTATAGAAATCAACACAACTTGGGGCGCTAAATTATTTTTGCCCCCCCCCCCAATATACACCCAATATAAACTACTATGAATAGTTTTATTTTTATTTCCAGTATTCGTTTCAGTGGTAAATAGGTATGGTCTGCATGACATATTATTATAATAATAAAGGCAAATGAACCGAGAAGAATAATGGTCTAGATTAATTTTTTATTTTCGGAGAATCCCAAGGCATCTGAAACGTAAATGCTGCCGTGTCAATCGCCACCAAATAAATAAAATAATTGAAACTCATAGACGCATAAAAAAAAATCACGTCATAAGTACCATTAGTTAATGAGTGGCTCTTCTAACTGAAAAAAACTTGTCCTACGTGTTCAATGTTATATAGATTTAAAAGCGTACTAATTTTATTTGTAATATTATCGATTAACGTGTGTATATTACTATTAGCCTATCTACGTGTAGTACCTACTCTCCTAAGTGTAGGTCAATTGTAGGATTTATTTTTTATTTCCGGAGAATCCCAAGGCGTCTGTAACTTAAACGCTGCCGTGTCAATCGACACCAAACAAATAAAATAATTGAAACTCATAGATGCATAAAAAAAAAAAAATAATCACATCATAAGTACCATTCATTAACGAGTGGCTCTTCTAACTGAAAAAAACTTGTTCTACGTGTTCAATGTTATAATATAATATTATATAGCTATATTATAAACTCAAAAGCGTATTCAATTTTATTTGTAATATTATCGATTAACACGTGTGTATTATTCTCAGCCTATCTACTAGTAGTACTATCCTAAATATAGATTGATTGTAGATTTCAAATAAAAAAATGTAATAAATTCTCAAGAAAACGGTTACAACATTGAACATTCACAGTAACGTATAATAACAACGATTAACAACTCGACCGGGTGCGCATACTTTATTATACACTGTGCCGTGTCGTGTAAAACAATATTATCTCCGAGGAGTTGACTTGACCACGTGGTTACATTAACATACACCCAAGTTAAGCGGAGCGTACGAATTTATCGAACATATTTCCAACGTTACTAAGACGTTACCTCGGAGTTGATTTCGTCCAACGTTTAAACGTGCGGCTACTGATTTCAACACAGATTTTATACGTGGTCAGTGCCGCAACAATAAAATTATAGGGGACGCTAGGTATGCGTTGCATTCCCTGGACAGAAATTTATTATCAGATAGGGGCCCCTCGTTAAAATTAATGTTATAAAAGTAATAATAATATTAGGTATTTATAAATTTCATTCATAAAATGAAAAAAAAAACTCGAAATTGTTGTCATCCAAATATCCCATAATAGTTATGGTATAATATTTTCCTACCATTATCGATTGATGCAATAGACATTAGATATTATAATATTTTCAATCAAATATCTTCTGATTGAAATAGATAAACACTTGGAAATATAGAAATAATCGATAAGCCTTGTTCGTAACTAATATATATTGCTTTTAAAAAAAATGTAGTGAAAAGGGGGCCCATAATTCTTGTCCACTTTTTTTGGACCCAGATTAGGGCCCACTAATAGCAAGTTACGGCACTGTACATGGTACGTATGTTCACGATACGCGTGTTACCAAGTTTTGACGACAATAGTAATCAAAAACCATACTGTTCGTGGTACGTAGACGCCAGTGGCGAATTTAAGGCCCTTGGCCCATAAGATGTGTAAGAATATAACTATACCATTATACTAATATAAGTGTTTTTATAAAAATATGTACTGATATAAAAAATATTGGGCCCCCCCCCAAAACAAAATCTTAGGTCCGCCACTGGTAGACACGTAGTGGTAATCAAAGGTATCACATCGTTTTGAACGGTACACATGGCTATACGTAAAAACGCGACACGACCCGGCGTATATTATAGTGTTTACTGTTTTAGTGTAGTACTGTAGTGCAGTGAACCCGAGTAGCTCACGTGCGCGAGCTCGCGCACTGTGTATAGGCGCGTACACACGAGCGAACATTGTGCGACGTTTGAAGTGAGCTCACTCGAACGCGAACGAGCACGCAATTCGGGCGAATTCTGTTTGTTCGTGTGGACACAAAATGTATGTGTGACGCACAAATGATGCTATGCGTAGCTGTTCGAGCCCATTCCAGAGTCGAGCATAGTTGTTAACATACTTTAGTATCGAAACGTAGTGTCTTGGCTTGAATACAAACAGTACAACGGTATTAACAATTTATTTATTTATTGGTGAATTATGAATAATTGAATTAACAAGTTGAGAGTGCAGCGTTTATTGTAATGCACGAACTAATGAAAAATAAAGAAAAAAAATTCGACGTAAAAGACGTTTTTGGAGATCAAAACTTTACATCGATAATGAAAATAGAGGAGCTAATTTATTAAATAGTAGGTATGCAGTCTGATGTACGCAGTTTCTATTTTCAAAATTTTTACGTGAATGTCGTCAGCTGATTTTGAAAAAATTATTCATGTTCCATGCATCATGTTTCGCATTTTTTTTTAAATATAATGGGTTTTTTGAGTTCCACAACACTTCTTGTAATCCGAATTCTTCAATTAAATTCAAGCATTCTTCGCCATCCCAATCCATTTTCAAATAGGTAACAAAAACAAATGTAGTTGAAAAAGTTAAGTACTTTTACTAATTATTTTGACGCACGTTAAATTTGAATTGATTTACCGTCCAAACGACGACACGAATGCTCGCGGTAATCCTTTGAGCATGACTGAAAAACCGACAGCGATCGGCTCGCCGTGTGAGTCTATTCGACCTATTCAGCGAACGCTCTCGAGTGCTTGCGAATGCTCGCGAACGTCGTCTACACGGTCGCATGATGGGTCGTACACGAACGTTCGTGAGCATTCGTTATTTTTGTTCGCTCGTGTGTACGCGTCATGACGTATGGGTACCTACGATGCGGTCAGTCCCGCAGACGAAAACCGGAGGGACATGATACCCCGGTCACGGGTTTATTATAAAAATGTAAAAAATATTATACAATTAAAAATCACACTCCCTCCCCCCCCAGAAAAAATTATTTAATTTCGTACTGTATGTATACACAAATTTATTACTACGAAGGTCATCCAAAAAGTAAGATGATTTTTTTTTTAGACATAGCTTACAACAGTACAACAAGTAGTTTACATAAATTAAATTTGAAAGTGGTCTTGAGATGGCGTGAAAGAAAGTGTCACGGTTTAGACACCTGGTGGATTTGAGTTTATTCGTTTGAATAAGGTTTCAACTTTTAAATATAATCAAAAAATGTGAATATTTTAATGAAATTTTTAGAATATTATGTAACGGATATAATAATAATAATAATAATAATAATAATAATAATACATTTTTTAATGTGATCGCTCCCAAGTTCAATACATATTCATATAGTTGAGGGACCAGCTTTTATATACTTGTGACATAGATTTCTCGCTCCAACCGTTAGCCACTTTTCTACCGTACCCATGTCTCCGTGGAGAAAAGAATTATATGAAAAAAAAAATGTCTTATATTCTGATAGTAATGCGAAGGATCTATTTATAATCATGTATATTAAAATAATTTCCATTCTAAAAATTAGCGGGTGTTTAAGATTATAATAATTAATATCTATAAGAGTTATACATTAATAATTGTACTTTTCAAATTCAACAAATATTTTATAATATATTTTTTATTTGAATCTGGAATCGTGTAAACACAACTATTGTATTACTGTGTAATTATAAATTTCAATTCCGACGTAAGCTTAATATTTTTTTTTACTTCTGGGGAGGGGGGGGGGTCGAGACCCGGACCCCCTACCCACCGAACATGATAACGTTATTATCACGATATCTTTTGTTATCACGCTGACGGTCCGCTTTTTGTGTCGCAGGTGTGGTCGCTGACCGTGGCCGTGGCGTGCCACAAGCTGGTGATCGCGTTCTACGTCGGGCTGCAGATGCTGTCGGACCGCACCAAGCCGCTGCTGGCCCACTGTTCCATACTGGTGTTCGCGATCACGTCGCCGATCGGCATCGGCATGGGCACGCTGCTCAGCAACCTGGACGAGACGGTCACCGTGGTGACGTGTTCGGTGGGCCTGCAGGGCCTGGCCACCGGCACGCTCATGTACGTGGTGTTCTTCGAGGTGCTCAGGCCGTCCGCGGCGCACGCCGGCGTCAAGCAGCGCGTGCTCCGGCTGCTGTTCATCGCGCTCGGCTTCTCGGCCATGCTGTCCATCCAGCTGGTCCTGTCCGAGTCCGAGGGGTCCGAGTCCGACTGACCGCCCCGCGCGGCCGGGTCTCTCTCGTGTCCGCCCCCGGTTCGCCCCTAGCGCGGCCGGCGGGCGCGCGCTTCGGCACGGTCACGGGTGGGGGGCGCGTGAGCCGTTTACCGTAACATTATAATATACGAGCGGAGAGGCGGTCGCGGAGGCCCACCCCCCGCTACACGGCGCCTCCCCACCCCCTCCCGGTAGAAAATAGCGAAAACGTTGTGCATAATAATAATAATAATAATAATAATAATAATAACAATGACGTTTAGCGAAATGTCGGAATAACACATTTTACAACGTCGCCGTCGGTCGCGTGTGACGTCACGACGTCTTTCTGTTAAATACGCTCGCGCTCGGACCGGAGTCGGTTAAAACACACGCACACGCACACGTATTTCCATAATATGTGCACATACATAAATTATTTTATTTTACGCACGACGTGTACGTAACATTACGTATTATTACTATTGTTATTATTGTTTAGTTATTGTTTAGTTATTGTTTAGTAATAAATTGTTTAGTTGTTGCTTAGAGTTATAATTGGTACATTCGTATGCACTCGATTGGACGATGAAAAAAAAGACGCCGGCGCCCCAGAGAGAAAATCGCCCCGTTCGACCCGATCGTTTCGATCCCCGGACCGTGTGAGATTTCGTTTACGCGGTTTTTCCGCCTGTCGATTTTCACCTCGAACCGCCAACGCGGGATCTGAGTCGCCGACGGAAATCGTTTTTTCTCGTCGTGTATTATTATTATTATTACGATTTTCTCGTCGCCAGGACCGTGTGTTTCATCACCCCCTTCCCTCACACCTGCGCTGCAGTATTATTACGAACACCCCCCCAGTCCTCCCGTCCTCCCAGTTCACGTTCGCTCGGCAACGATAATTCACACGAGGTCTTATTGCTGCTCTCTTTTTTTTTTTTTTTTTTTTTTTTTTTTAATTTATTATTACGATTACTATAATTATTATTATTACTATTATTACTATTCCATTATATCGACATCCCCGCGAATCATTTCAAACATTATACGTGTTATATTATATATTTTTTTAACTATACGTCGTAGGCTGATAATTATTATTTAGAATAACGCGAACAACAACGTTTTATCTTTTAAATTGTTTTCACAATGTCATACCGATCCGAAGTTTCCAATAATACGAAAAAAAATTTACCATATCGTTTGGACTCCGACCAATCCTAATTAACGAAATTTTTCACTAAAACAAGAGTGCATATTTATGTATGGACTGTTATTATTTATAAAAAAAAAAAACATGTACCTATGCAACATCATATTATATTAACATACGTGTATTTTAGATTCGAATTTATAATTTTTTTATATACATACATATCTATTGAATTGTATTGTAAAAATTACTGTATATTTCTACGTTAAACTAATGATATTAATTTTATTATTATTATTTATGAAATAGACTTAAATTGCATAGGTTATTAGTCTTTTATTGAATTACATATGTTATTACTATAGAATATTAATTATTGTTAAATATGTTTGTAAGAATTAAGATGTGTTCTTCTTTTGTTATAAAAAAAAAAATAAATGTTATCGAATTTTGACTTCTTTTGTAATTGAAAAGAGTATACATATATCTACACATCTTATAACGAATTATTTTACATAACGTGTATCATATCTAACCCACTTGACCTTCTCACTGATTCCTATCCGTTTCGTTTTGTTTAAAACCTTCTCGTGTAACTTAAATTATATTTATACTTATTATCACGTACCTACTAACTCTGTCTAGAGACATTTATCGGTGTAATCGTTAGTGCAAATAATAAAAAATCAATATTTTCTCTCTATCATTGAACTACACAAACATAACGATTGACAAAATCGTTGAGAAATATTAATAAATGAATTATCACGTTTTCACATAATGGACATTGGCCCTTACAAGCAAATATCAATAGGTATATTCTAATATAAAAATCACGTAGACGAGAAATTCGTCAAAACGACGCAACACAGTTACTTCCGGCTTCCGCAGAGAGCGTCGAGTTCCAACACTTCTCCTCGCTCCGAGGGTCTCTCGATGACGTCTGACGCACCAAATTAAGATCATTTTATTCAGTAGATACTAATTGACACCATAAATCCACTTTGTATTTACCCTTTAATGTGGGTGGGGTAGAGAGGGTGACAAATGTTTTCATTTAATCGTCGTTTTTATACATATCATATTATACGTCACAACCCTCTTAACCCTACATCAATAGCCGTCCAGCGTCGACATCAAAATAACGTTACAGTGATGCGACGACGTGTGCGTTATCCAACGCTACTCGTTCGCACACACATACATTTTTTCTCTGAAACTCGGTCACTATAAAAAAAAAAAATAGTTTGAGCACAGAACAAAGTATTGGTTTATTTCCGATATGCGTGTCGGCTAAAATTAAAGTTCTTCAACCTCAACTATATTAATTAATGTTATGTTGTTATGATTAATTAATGTTGTAAAATAATCGCCGTGAATTAATGTCGATAACGACGGTTCTTATTAATTCGAGAGATAGGCATCGATCAATAGGCATCGATAGATACCTGAGTTTATCGGAAACATTGATTATGCGTATTGTTTACAAATAGTTTATCGCCAGCACACTTCAAAAAACATCAACGGTTGAAGTTTCAAGTGTCTTCGAAACGCGTAATAGAGGCGAACGGTGTTCAAGCGTAGAAAATTTAATTTTCATGAACTTTCGCATTTTTTATGCGCACAATGTGATACGAAAAATGTAAACGTAGTACGGAAAAATATTTTTCACTTCTGAAATATCGCCTACAACTCTGTAGTGTACGCGAACGAGTAAACACTAAACGAGACACGAGTTATACTTTGGTACGTAAACAAATCTTAAGAAAGGTAAATGTATGCAAACGAGCTGAATTCACAAGTTTATCTATTTCAAAACGTTTCGGTGTAACAACCAGCATATATGTATATTATAATGTACAGGTTATTATAACCGTGCAGGGTGCACCTACTATAACGTCATAAATTGGTTTAGGTACTGTTGCAATCCATATGGGTCTCTGTAAATTGCGTCCCATTTCAAATTTTTTATGTAAATTGCGGCCCGGGTATATTTTATACATACGTAAATTGCGGCCCAGGTATATTTTATACATACGTAAATTGCGGCCCGGGTATATTTTTGTACATATGCCTATCTAACTATTTCTTATTAATATGTAAATTACGTCTAAGCCTTTTTTCCACAAAACCAATATTTTCCTTCCCATTTTTCAGACTTAGGACTATAACTATAACAGACTTAAAACTATCTATACAAATATTATTATCATCAAATTTCAAAAAATACTTACACGTTTTAACTGTGCATTACCAACGTTGAATATCATTGTTTAGAAATTTATGAAAACGAAATTTGAAACCATCAACTATTTTCAACGTTTTACTCCTTTCACTTTTCATAACGTCCATTTTTATTAGATTGAAAAAAATACTGTAAACTGTAGAGCAACCACAGATATATAAAACAACTAGATAGCCGACTCAACGAACAAAATTGAAGTCTAGAATCTATATGCGAACAGGGCAAAATATGATTGATTAATCCATGACATTTTATATTATTCCATGAAATATAATTTTTCTGTGATTGAAACCAAAGATATAATGTAAAAATGTTGTTTTATATATCAGTTATCTTTTTATATGGATTCGGATTGAAACACAATTTTTCGATTATAATTTATAAACTATAAACTATAAAGTGCAATTCAAGTAATTCAACATCATGGTGGTTTCTTGTTCTGTGTCTGGTTGTGTCAATAGGAGACTGAAAGGAAGCTAAGTTCATTTTTTTTCGTAAGTTATACATTGTTATATCTTATGTAAACTTATTATTAGTTAGGTATGTAAAAACTATAATAAGATTGTTCCCATTAGATTTCCATTAAAAAATCCAGAAAGGAATCAACTGTGGATTACTGCTATACGTCGGAAAGGGTTTGTTCCTACCAAAAATAGTTGTATTTGTAGTGAACACTTTGTACAGTCTGACTATGACATAAAACCAGGAGGTAGTTATAAACTATACTTGAAGGAGACGGCTATTCCATCTATGATTCCTGATAATTGTATTCATACAAGTGCAATGAAGAAATAAATACTCATTGTTAACAATTGTTGTGTTGATTAGTAATATACCTATGCTTTATAATATTATAATATTTATAATTATATGAAATATAAGTAGGTAGGTCTCATTGTGGTGGGTGAAAGTATGTTGCTAAGAGTTTTAAATTTATAGTATAATCTGATCTTTCTAGTTGTATTAATAATATGATTTTGCCATTTTAGATTAGCATCTATCATCTAGATATTATACTTTTTGAACTGGATAAAATATAGTAGTGCAATTACATCTACTGTCATTATTAATGGCAATCACTGTATTTATACTAAAGTCATTACAGTTTTTTTTTGATGAGGCTTAAGATAATTATTACCAATGGGTGACGATTTATTTATACTAAAGTTTATAAAGCAAGTTTTTGTTAAATTAAGTTCCAGGAGGTTATTGTCATTTGTCAACCCATGTTTTGGCAATACTTAACACACGAGTAGTAACTGTAAATTACTTGTAAATCTTAAAAACTTATAACTCGCTTTAAAATTAAAATATAATAAAATAGCCTATGACATACCCTTGATAATAATCTTAGCTTTAAATTGTACAAGAGGTAAATTTACTCAAATTTTTCAACTAACGGTGATGAACGTGATCGGCCGAGCGTACATTTTTCGATGTACGCACTTGTAAAACGGAAAAAAACAAATATCTGTGCAACGAATGCAACGTCCTTTTAATCGGGTGAATTCAGAAATTGTTTTAAAAAAATCATGGAGTAATTAAATATTTCATGGATTAATCAATCGCATTTGCCATTTTCGCATATGGCTGTCAGACTTTATAGGTCTTATGAGACTTTATCACTGAGTTAGCTATCTAGTTGTTTTATATATCTCTGAGAGCAACGTAAAAACTCGTACGTAAAAGCTTCGATCAAATGCACACGCCACACAGGCTACTAGTAATATTTTGTAAGTGAGCGTATTATCTCTTATATAAATACGAAATATTACAATTTACTAACGCCTCAGTAAAAAAAAAAAAATATTAATAATTAATGTTATAAACTAAACTATAAAAAAAGAGATAGAACAGTCTATAAAATGAAAAGAGTATTATAATAGTAGTTAGTATCTGTTAAAACAAAATTGAATGTAAATTATATTACATTTATAAATGGTAAAATAGAGAAAAAAAGAAAAATGTTAAAATTATATTTTAAAGAGACTAATACATAGTCTTGTAAAGGGAACTAAATTAAAGTAATCAGAATAATAATAAATAAATGAATAAAACAAATTTCTTTTGAAATTATTAAAAAAATATAAAATATGCTAGCGAGAGAAAAATATTTCATAAAAAGAATAAACACGTGCATATTATAACAAAATATCCCAGAAAACAAAACTAATGAACTATTAATTGTTTATATAAATTCAAAATCAATCCTAAATTTATTAAAAAAATCAAGCAAAAAAATTTGAAAAAATATTTTACGAAACTCAATTATCAAACCTTATATAAAAAAAAAATATATATATATATATTATTCAAATATATTTGTCACAAAAAAAATATTCATTCGATTAGACGATTATCTAATAAATATTACTTTTAAGTTGATTTCAAAGTTAGAAAAATAGAAAAATAAAGCTAATCAAAAAATTAGTAAATAAATAACAACCGGAAAAGTGCCCATATAATTATTAACTAGGAATAAAAATCATGTTTTATATTTTACAACGCTCGATCGGTGATTTTAACGACACATTTTATCGTTTAAATAGAAAAAATTTTGAATCGACGAAAAATCAGATATGATACACAAAGTATTTCGCTAGAATAATAAAATAATATGAAAAGTATAAATCCAACAACGCAAATTCATAGCTCATTCAATGGAAATAATTTTTAACAAAATTACACAAAACCCGCTTTCAATACGTGTATAAAAACCCAATTCTGTATCTCATACTCAAACATGTAATAATAACTCAATAAACAATAATAAACAGTTGAAAAAAAAATGTGAAATTTGTTCTCGACCTAACCATACAAAATATACATGGCCTTTTGATGAGTTAACTGACAATTCAAATACTGATAATCAACAGCATTGTAGAAATTGTTTGCTTTATAATCAACACAAATGAAAATAGTTATTGTGAAATAAATATTACCAAGTGTCAACTTGTGACAGACGGGTCACCTTACCAAATAATTGTAGAATATAATATTTTCAACAGCTAGAAAGCTAGTTTTCCGGCAGACTGTAGTTCTGGTAAAAAAATCGTTTACCTTCAATATCTGATCGACCAAATATTACTTGTAAAATGATTATTATACAGCCAAAACATAATAATATACACAAACAATCTTTAAACGTATAGATCTAAATCCATAAATGTATGTGTTTTATACTTTCAAATTTCAATAATCATTTATTATTATTATTATTATTATTAATGTATTATGTAGGTACACGGCAGTTCGCAAAATGTTCGAGCATTGCAGTTTGCACTATGGATGTTCTTCGATTCTCGGTCAATATAACGGTGATTGGTCATATAAATCATTCATTTCTTCAGTCAAACGATTCTGAAAAGGCTTCAGTGTAAAAATATACCATTTATATATTTTACTGTTTTTTTATCTAATTTTCGGTACATTTTTTTTTATGAAGAAAAAAGAAAATTTTTTACCCAAAGATTTAGAACAGAATAATTTTAAATTTCTAGTAATATTAATTTTGGAGTAGTGACTAAATTGCATAAATCAATTTAGTGAACGTGTCATTTACGGTAAATTTTACTGTTTTTACTTGGTATTTCGGTAGTTTTTCCTCACGTCTCGAAAAAACATTGAAAAGAGATAAAATGAACCTTCAAAGTACCAAGTATTTCCGATCTATAGTGTTGCTAGATGAAGTTTTTAGAGTAAATTTGTCCACAGCCACAGGTTTTTATTAATATTGTCAATCTTCCGCGTAAGCATGTTCAGTTTTGAAATGCTGAAGATGATATAGTACCAAAAACACAAAATACCTCACAAACCTATAGAAAGTACTACCTCCGCATCTCCTTATATTTCTTTTTCAAAAACCAATTTCGATTTAAGATTTTGTTAAGTTCGCATTTACTATTTTTACAAATGATTTAAAATTGCAGCTCTTCTCTCAATTAATATTTTAAACTACGAATTTCAAATATAATATAATTTATGAATTTAAGCATTTATTGTTATGCAACTGCCAAACGAAAATGAAATCAAAATTTTTTATGTAAACTGAATGGTAAATGAAAAATAAAATCAATAATTTGCTTGGATATCGATCGTCCAAGAAGAATTGTCGAATCAATTAAATGTCTGTAGTCTTGAACTCTTTCCAAATATGTATTTTTATTCCAACTAAGTATTGACCAAAATTACTTAACATATTTTGGTTCTATCCGGAAAAAATCCAGATACGGTCTTGGTCCATACATCACGTTATACCAAGCACTTCTCGTCCAAATGTAATACATTATTATTATTATTATTATTATTATTTTTTTTTATTGCCTTTGAGACTATTCGTCCGTGTCTCATTTCACACTTGTATAATATATGTACATCATTATAATTGGTCCCAGATATCATGCGATATAAACGTACGTACTTTAATGTCCACTGTATCAAAAATTTTAAGAGTTTTATTACACTGTAGTAGAATCATAAAAATACTATGGTTGTAAAGCAATTTAAATACGTAATGGTAAAGAAAAAACCTCCGGAAAAAAATATTATCAACATAAGTATTATATTCGGTGTATATTATTAATTTTATTATACGTGAGTTTATAATTATGTTCTATTATAGTGTATATTATGTACACAACACATTATTACCGTGTGTATGTACTCTAAAAATGATCCGACTTCGTATCTTGATTTCCTATTTAATGTGAATTAATCACATAACAATAATTTTTATCTTGTGTTTTTCTTACTTCAATATCTTACTGTTTATACTGACAGAGGTGTTATTTTTACGATATTTATGTGTTTTATGGAAAAAAAAAATTGACCTAAGTGCGTAATACGATTCTCGGACGAATACGAACGGTCGGCGAGTGTGCGCGATGGTCGAGCCTCTCCCCGGAAAAACCGCCTCAACGATCACGGTTGACCTTCACGTCAAATAAGTATCCTTCAAGAACACGTTCTCTCGCGAGAATGGAAAAGTATGCTGATCATCCAATCATCCCCGTTCACGGGGACCTTTTCACGTTACGAAACGTACAACGACTCAAATCCTGAAAATCATTCTTGAAGAAAAGCAAGGGATCTCACCAGAGAACAATTTAGCGTAAGATCTTGATGGGAAAATGATTGATTTACCGAGAATTCAGATGACCGAACACTGGTGACTGACCTAACTATCAAACAACCGGGATCGGAGCTCCAAAGAAATACCCGATTACGACGAACCGTATCAGAACAGTCCATGGTAGGAGTGGCCACATAGTTTTCGAATGGGAACTAAGTGACTTTGAAACATATCACTGTGGCCATGAGCCTAAGATGACTAAACACATCACCACTGAGTTCAGTCCGTGCATTTGAAAGCATCGTATATGGAAGATACCCAATTGGCGGAGGAAGATGTGAAGGAATGGACGAAGAACCTGGATTTGGAGTTAATTAACATGACCCCTACATTGATCATATATCGGCAAAACTGTTGCTCTATTTTACCGTATTGATATTGATTTTATAATAATTGTATTTATTTATTATAACTTTTATTATTGTTGATATTCAACGTTTGTGTATACATGTTATATCTTTTTACTGTAAATAAACATGACTACAAACATGAAAATGTCTTTGGTGCTGCTCAAACATCATACGAAATATATTATAGGTTTTGATGAACGGTGAAAATCTGATCGCAGACAATAGTATGACATCATCAACGTGAAGAAAATACTTTGTCAATGTCATGTTACTACTGTATCAATCGATAAATAATCATACAGATTAAAATTTTTCGTACCGTGAAAAAATCAAAACAGCAAAATTATTGTAGCTAAAAATAGTTTGACCTGTATACCTACATTACGCATTCGTCGAATATTAAACTAATAAGTAGTTGATTAATTTTATATTTATAATTCATAATATGCACTCTGTATTTTTTGATGAACACCAGATGAAAAGTTTTTGAATTACACTCCTTAATTCTTGCAGAATGAACAGTAAATTAATAGTATAAAATCATTTATGGATGTATAAATAGTTAATATAAATAAAATGTGTGACTAGAAAATTGATTTATACGATAAAATTCCTATGAATACCACTGAAAAAATATGCATATACATTAAAATATATACAAAGAATGTTGATTTAAATATTTTTTATAATAAATATACGTTTAAATATGCAAACGTACATTATTATTATTTTTAACGTTATATACATATTATTTATATCAACACATAGTTTTATTCATATTCATTTTTCACTCTTCTACTCATATATGAGTCAATAAAAACACAAATTATTTTATAATTTTATGTAATTTAAACGAGTATTTTTAGTCTCTGACAACTATTTTAAATTAAGTAAGCAACACAATGATTGTAATCATACAACCTGCTCGATTTTTCATAAATATATTAGTGATTTAGCATGCAGTTTTTGACGCTACGTGATTGCCTATTGATTTGAAACAGCAGATTTAGGCCAATATATCCGACTATTAAAGAAATAATAGATGCGGATTATTAAAACTGCGGTATTTTTACTGAATTTTTAGTGAAATTTACTTTGAATAACTTATTTGCATAATCAACCAAAAATTAGTACAATATTATTCACATGATTTAAAGACGTAATTAAAAAATCAATAAATTTACGCTGAGAACAATGAGAATATCAACCATACAGGTGTTTACAAAGACAAAAATCTAATATACTAAATACACCTATACTATACGGATAACAATTACTGTAATTTGTAGGCTAATTTGTACAAATTTTACGACTATTCTAAAAGGAAACATGTAGGTACGAAATCGTAGAATTATTTAGATACCGATTGAATAATTCCTTCATTCATATTTTCATTTTTATTCGTAGAATACTAAAGTTCATCTTATGACTGTAGCGCCGACCTGACATATTGAAAGGTGTTAGTCGTGATTTTATCTTCGTGTCTCAAATCTTTTTCTTCATATTTAATTTTTGTAACATTCTAACAAGGACACGCCTTTGACCCAGGAATGGGGGATGTGTCTAATCTGTGAAAAAATTGAATAAGTCACTAACATATTGTACGCCAACTACGTGTAGACTTAAGTAAAAATTCAAAATAAAATAAATATTTTAAATATAAAAAAAAAGAAATTTAAAATATATTATTTTATTAATTTTTTTTTTTTTAAATTAATCGAAAAGATTACTGAAAAAAACTCGTGTGGAGGCCCAGGAAAAGAGATTATAATATGTACTATCATGAAAGTGAAGTAGCCATACGCAAAAATTTGTTAAAAAATGCAGAAATGTATTATTATTTTAATTTTAAGTAGGAGAATGATTTGTCATCTTTTATGAAGTTTATTTAAAAAAGTACATGTATTTTTAAATGTTTTAAATTATGTATTTTTATTTTTTTTTACCTTATACCTGTAGGATGTAGATCCTGAATATTTTCAAAATTAAACATGAAATTATCTCAAATTTATCTAGATAAAAATGTACTTATTTTTATCTTTATCTAGATAAAATTTATTATAATTATCTTTATCTGTATCTAGATAAAAATGTTTATAATTATCTTTATCTTTATCTAGATAAATTATTATTTATCTATTCCCAACACTGATTATGACTGATTCATGAAAATTAGGCTTCAGTCAAGTAGAAACTATCAAATATTAAATTTTCTACTTAATATGTTCATTTTTAATGATCAGTATTGCATCATGAAAGACGACTGAAACGTGTGAAGACATGTTCATTTTATGTTTTAATTATTACTATCACTCATTTTGTTATCGGTATTTTTTTTATTCATTAAGAATGAATAGGTTTTTCATTCAATCGTGTGAACGATTTGTTCAGTAAATAAGATCGTCCGTGGAAATGAATCACTTATCAGTCATAATGATCATTCTCACTGACACGAGTGAACCCAGCTTAAATGACTACAGAGCCTTCGGCTTCAGGATATGGACTGGGAGAGAAACTACTAAACAACATTACCAAAAACGACATGACGAAAAACAGTCGCTCCAATGAGTTAACACTGACCGCAACGCAATTCAAAACCGATTGCAACCAAACGAGTTGCACGATCTAGTTGCGACTTGCAATTGCAAGTGGCTTTGGTGGTTAAAAGACCTTAGAGTGCACGGATAAAAATATACTCGTACTCGTTACGTATCGTGCACTCGAACTCGCGTCGAACATAGGCGTGTGCAAAGAGCGGACCTGACGTGTGCCTACACGTGTCCGCTGTGTACAATAATAATTATTAATACACACGTCGCGTCGGTGTGACGGAATACCGTGCCTACGTGTGCGCTTCACGGGCTCGGTACAAAGTCGTTTCAAAATCGTCGTGTTATTTTACGCTCGTACGGGTTTTTCTGTGAACGGCGACTTTGTGTGTATCCCCGAACGCTTTGCTCGCGCATCCACGCGGAAATGATAATTTTAAATTTTAAAAAACATACCGCAGGAGAGTGACACGCGATTCGTGCAACGACAATAGGTTGGATTTAATAACAGTTCCGAGTGTCGCAGGTATTATAGTGTATTATTACGGTGTTACGATATTTGTTTATTTAGGTAACGGCGAATTATAATATATATTTACCTGCATTAATTGGGGTGTTACGGAATTACAGTAGGTACGCTAATACCACGGCTTAAGATAAAACGAAGACGCTTTCTCGAGTGTTAAATTCAAATGAAATTATTGATTAGGTGCCGTGGAAAATAATTTCAAGTAGGTAATATCATATTGTAATATTCGAGTAGTAAAAATTAAAATTAAAAAAAAAAAAAAATGTAACATTAATTTTTATGTTCAATATTATACAACTGTGATTTATATAAATACATCTTTTTTTTTTTTTTTTTTTAATTGAAATATCATTCGTGTGGATCAGATAATATTATGAAAAGAAAAAAAAATGATAATACAACGTTTAACAGAATGACATCAGTTCAAATTTCCTATAATTTTACGTTGAAATCTTATGAAAATACGTACCTATTATATGTTTCGGGACATGACGTCTATCCAAGTTGCAAATCATGCGATTTCCGGATCCCGTGTCCAGGTATTGGACTTTTTTCCAACGCGGATTATCGAGAATTGACTGATTTTTTTTTGTTTATTCCCCAACATACTTAGCATAAAATAATGAAAAATATTTTATTTATATCAATAAAAACGTATTGATTTAATGTAGTGTACTATTATAGTAACTAGTACAATATTATGTCGTCTACCACTACCTTTAAAATGAACCCGTGACAGATCGACGATTTTTAATAGATCCACATTTTTAGGTTTAAGAGGACGTCAAAGATAATAAAAACGTACTTACTATGACGTATTTGTATAATTTTTAAACGCATACAGTTGAGTATACACATTTAATAATTAGGTAAGGTATTCAATATTTTTACTTTTCTCAAATTTAATGTTTTGAATGCCTCAGTTTTTTTTTTTTTTTTTACTGCCACCACGGGCACGCGTACCACGGATTAGCCATCTCGGCCCCGCACGTTTTTGCACAGAACAGTATCTGATATACCGAAACTCTCGGAAAAAATGTCAAAATATGAACACAAGAACGTCCGGCGGATTCCTATTTCCACGTATCCCTCGTAGTTGCATTATTGGCATCATACACGGCGTCTACGGCATGTCGGAGACTGCTAATTCCGTCCACTTTCCCGCGCAAATTCATCATATTGATCAAGGGATACGTAACGACAAAAAACAAGAATCTCAACCGAAACTTAGAATTTATAATATTATGTAATCTATAATCTATACGATGGGATATTCAGTACATGGACTATAATAAGCCGCCTTAAAAACCAGCCGTAGCTCTCTAGAACTTTAATAGATTAAGACGTCAAGTACCTAAATGTTCGACTTAAATTGATTTAATACATTATTATAGTATACTAATTTAATAATAAACGCTACAATAGACACTTATCGTTAAATATTTTTTGTCTAGTCTCATATTGATATTGTATTTAATAATTTATATTATCATTAAATTATGATCTGCAGAATTATTGTTTTAGCACAAAGAGTCACGCCACTAAAGCGTTATATATTTTTAAGTGCGGTATTTAAAATAATTATATTTTTAGAGGTATCAGACGTACCTCTCGGCTCTCGATACCTCATTGTATTGTTGTATTGTAACCTCTGTGATTCAGTGTGTATCAACTGATAGTTCACAAACAACAGATACGGATAGGCTGGGTAAAAATACCTAGAATATACATAATATCAATGGAACCAATTTTATGTTTTGCACAGAAGACGTATTTTCGCCTCCACTCCAAAAAAAAAAAGTCTACACACAAAAGGCCAACCGGGATTTGTCTTAAAACTTTTTCTTTGGACCATCATTAAAAACGAAGTTGTTGATATTTTTCAGATCCGGGTTGTTTAAAAACCCTTTACAATGCACTTACAATAATCATAAATAATATAATAATAATAATAATAATAAATAATACAATAATCTTATTAACATAGCTCTGCAGTTCGGAACAAAAAAAGCCAAATTATTTTATCAAACAAGCTTGATAAATTGCAAAGGAGTTTTCTCCGTATTGTAGATAATAAAATAAGCACGGTAGACAGTCCTCTGAAGTCTGAGTGATGTATTGGTAAAAATGTAAAATTTAATTTATCACCGTTAGTAAAAAGACGTGAGGCATCCGATGATATTTATCTATGAATTAGTTGATATAGTGTGATCGACTACCCTGATATTTTGAAAAATTGTTTTGAAATATACCTCTTCAAAAAAAATTTTCCATTTTATATTACTTGAATTGTACCAGAAACTATATCGATTAAAGCTAAACGACAGTTTGAATCAGATATTACGGTTACGGTATTGCAACGTCAATTCAAATGTTGACTTTTGTTTTGACTCATTAAAAAAACAAGTAAAATTTAAATTAAATGGTTGATTTCTAAGTACATTTGGTAAGCGTATATATAAATGCCAAGTTGCTATCTTTATTTTAAATTTCATTGTATCTGTCAAAATTGTAGTTATTAAGATAAAAATTCTTATTACATGCCTATATGTACTTAGTACTACGTATATAATATAATATTGTTACGTTTTGTAAACGTGCTCTGAATTTGTATTGAACTGTACTATGCTTATACGATGTTAAATTCAATAAAAAATAAAATAAAAATTATAATAAGAGTACCATACAAAATCACGAGTTTTCTTAAACAGAGCTTAAAATTCCCCATATTAAAACATATTTTAGAAGCCTGGATTCCTAACAATGTTTTAATCCAAGCTTGTTCAAATCAAAACTTACATAATACATTTTATCTCTTAAACATAACATAATGAGAATTTAAATTTTACCAAAATAAATGCTTATTAGTTGTGACTTATTACAATACATTAATTGTATCAATTAAAATTGATCTAATTAGATCATACATTTTTGATTCGATTGAAAGTTATATTTGTATCTACATAATACAGTACTTTGGACTGGATGATATAATAATAATAATAATAATGATAATAAACGATTAATTTAATTGAATTTATAAGTATTTATAAATAATAATTAGTTATTGACGATAACGGACTCAATGAAAACGCATCTTTCTTGTAATACTGTCAACTGCACAGTGCACACAGATTAGTATTATTAAAAAATGTAATGAAAAATTAGATGCGGGAATACAACTCGTTTGCGTGCACAGGTTTTTTAACTTTAAACAATATAGTTATTTCGTACCAATCAGGAATAAACCAATATTTTTCTATATGCAAACGTCTCGCTGACTTGCATATTGTAAAAAAATGTTGATGTGCACTAACGGGAAACTGGTTCTTATTTATACTGCACAAATTTACAAAATGTATGTGAAAAATGCAAAACAACATACGCTTTAAACGTTTAAAATAATGTTTTTATAATAAACGTTATTTAATCGTCAACTTTAAAAAAAAAACTGAATTATTACCGATAGGTATGTATACCAATTTTTGTGCCTTTCTCATAACTTTATCGTATAGTAAGTTGGATGTGGTCAGAGCAGGATTAAAGGGGGCAGAGGGGGCATCTGCCCCCGGGCGCAAGATTTTAAAGGCGCAAAGTTTTGAAATAATATAGGCACCATTTAGAGCAGAGGTCCTCAATAGGATTTCTGAGGGAGCCAAATAGTTCATATCAAATTTTCCTCAAGACCGCAAGTACAAATTGTACAGTTTAGTCAGGGCCTAAACCTAAACGGTATAGGTTAATTACAACATATATTTTTCTTATTGTTATAATACACTATGAAGTGGCGTTAAATAACTTACAAACAATATGATTATAACATAAGTTTATTACATCAAACAAATTAACTTTTTTACATATAATAAAGTAGGGAAATGTCTTTTACTTAATTTCATAAATAGGCCTACTTGAATTTATTAATTCGTTGAAGTCGAAGGGCGAAATTTTTCACAACTCTATGGCATCTATGTTAACAGGTCGGGAAGAAACTGAAATTCTCAAAATGTTGTCAACGATCTCACTTGTTAACCTGGATCCTGTACTTGTTTTTTATGAACTTCAGCTTACTGAATGTAGATTCACAGACATACGTAGATTAACATTTATACGTAATTAACATTTAATAGATACCAAATTATAGTAAAATAATTTTATGTTTATAAAAAAGTAAGTAGTTTTTAATTTTAGGTAGGTTGCCCCGGGGCGCAAAATATCTTAATCCGGCCCGGGATGTGGTAGTATAGGTATGGTATCTATATCTAAGTAGAAACGATGTCGTTACTGTTCTCGCAATACACGTTAGCTCCAAAAATCGAAATTTCGGGATTTATATTGTATACGACATGAGATAAAAATCTCTACCATGTGTTATCGTCAACTAAGTCAGATTCGGTTTATAAGATGTTTATAAATTAATTTTAAAATGTTGTTTTACAAAAGCCACTAAATCTCCCTTTATACAATTTTAATGAATCATAATTACACATTATATATTTATTTACAAATTTAGGTACAAAACTATTTTGATCGTGAGAATATTAACTTGAATTCCCACCCCCCAAAGTAAGGTACTTCCTGGAAACATGATTAAGCATGATTAAGCTTAAGCAATTTTATAATGTGTTTAGTCAAAAAGTATGTTTTTGTACTTAACACGTTTTGCGTGAATGGTGACGAGAACAGAGGAAAAATCTGTCTTTTAGATAAGACGTTTTGACACCAGAGACATCAGTCACTTGACAGCGACGAAAATCACTCGACCACTTTTATGCTACACATAGAATTTTTGAAATACTAGAAATATCTGATTTTTTCAAAAGTTTTTACTTTTTACATCATACAGTTTTAAATTCTATTTATTAAAACTTTAGCGCTTTATACCTAACCCTTCGGCCATTAGGTAGATACTTACGTTTTTCAATCAACGTAAAAAAAAAAAATAAATATCGACGGGTTTTTTGTGCTTTAAAATAATGTTTTTGTTTTATCATAATATGATTACATTTTTTTCGAAGAGAGGGATACGACTCCTTTACCGGCGTCCCGGCCAAAAGAGAACAAGCCATTGGAACAGGTAGTTTTACAAAAAATCGTATCATATCGTATATTCGTATGCATACATATACGTCAAGCAGCGAACCGTATTCGATACATGCCTGTTTCAAAAAACTCAATATGACCTTTAAAACACGGTGTGAAAACCGCGAGTTGTTAAACGCCCAATCGAAAAATTACACGAAAAAAAAAACACCAAATTTTAATTCATATCATTCCGGAACGCGTTTCGCGCCCGAGGAGTACGATTGACCGGACAATTAATATGCAAATGCGTGCACGGAACGCCGATCCTCGGACGAATATTTATGATTCACAGACTCACGGTCCACCATTACCTCCGCTCGTCTCGGTGTGTGTTTGTCGTCCTCCGTCCATTCTCTCGGAGAACGCGCACGGTCTAGGTTGGTTGGGTGGGGGGGAGAGAAGCGTTAACGTCTTGTGCGTAAACGAGCGTGTGCGTATGTGCGCTGGTGACGTCACGGATTTATTATCATCGACACGGCCCGCAGTCGTCGCATTCTGTTGTTTTGTTATTGTTGCAGTTGTTTTCGTCGCGGTACCCCGGCCGACCGCCCGCCGCCGCAGCCGCGGAGATATTATCAAACAAAAACAACGACGACGACGCCGGGTCGTGAGCGCGCGCGCGCACGCGTCACCGTGCCGTCGCCACGACTGGTGTGTTTATGACGTCGTCGGCGACGACCGCGAGAGCTGCTCTGGCGAAACGACACGGCGAACGGTCCGCGGCGCAACGGTTCGCAACGTTGAGCTGGCCGAAAACGCGGGTCCCGCGTCGATACGGCCGCTCCGCACGGTTCCGGGGTAAAACGCGGTAAACAAAAACGGTGAGAGGACAATAAGACAAAACAAAACGGAAAAAAAAAAAATCTATTAAAAACTTAAAAACGACGACACCGTCTCCGCGACTACGACTCGAGCGAAAACGCAGCGACACGTCGACCATTCGGCGGCCCCCGGAGACGATTCGCGCGTCAACCGAATCACGTTTTTTTTGTTTTCCTCTCCGCCGTCGCCGCTCCGAACGCGCACCGTGTGTGGTGCGGTCACGCGCGCGATTAATGTCGCGGAAATAATTTTCCGAACGCGACGCGACCTCCTGTCCTGTACGCCCGGCGTCGACGACGACGTCTGCCATGTCCCTGAAGGTGTTCAAGGAGCACGCCGACCTGTTCCCGGTGCGCGACATACCCGCCGTGCTGGCCGTGTTCCGCCGGGAGCTGGAGAAACGCGAGCCGGACCTGTTGCTCTTGTCCCTGGTGGCCGGCGCCATCGAGAACACGATGACGTGCGTGAGGCCGCCGGCCGTCGACGAGGACGCGCCGACCGCCGGCTGCGACGTAAACTTCGACTTCGACCAGGTGCCGCTCCGGCTGCCCGACGTCGAGCTGGACATCGTCGAGGCGCTCTACACCAAGTTCTACTCGCTGGTCAAGAGCAGCGTGGACCCGCTGCAGTTCGACGAACGCGACGGCCACGCCAGCCGGGAGCTGGTGAAGAGGGTGTCCGACGTCATTTGGAACACGTTGACCAGGAGCTACTACAAGGACCGCGCGCACCTGCAGAGCCTGTACAGCTACTTGACCGGTCGGTGGATAACCTTAGGGACGCACATTTGTCTGACACGGTCAACGTGTTATTTCAATTTCAACGACATTTGTTTGTTTAGGGTCAAAGTTGGACTGTTTCGGTGTCGCGTTCGCTGTAGTTGCCGCTTGTCAAATACTCGGTTACAACGATGTCCATTTGGCTTTGTCTGAAGACCATGCATGGGTCGTCTTTGGTCCAGATGGCAAAGAAAACGCAGAAGTTACATGGCATGGTAATTTTCTTTATACTTTAGACTCTGATTCACACACATACATATAAATTTATGTATATGTATGTTACGGGCAAAGTGGAAAATTCGGGCAATGTATACAATGCCCGGGCATTGTACACATTGTCCGATGCATATTGGGCAATGTGAATTGTAAAGTATTTATACATTCAAGCAGTACATGTGAAAATAAATAGGTAGTATAATAGTATAATAAATAGTATAATTAGTAAAATAAAATAAAAATTATTTGAAATAAATTAGTATAAATAAAAATAATAGTAATATAAAAATTAATTAATTATGTATAATAGTTAGATGTTTAATCAGAGAACAGACGTAGCATTTAATGATTATCAATTATGTAATTATTAGAATAAATGTACTTCACAATTTTTTAAATGTATAATTTGTATAAATACTTTACAATTCACATTGCCCAATATGCATCGGACAATGTGTACAATGCCCGGGCATTGTATTCATTGCCCGAATTTTCCACTTTGCCCGTAACATGTATATTTGATTTTTATGGTACATATTTATACGTTCTTACAAATCATTAGATATTTTTCATATATACCGTTTAAACATTTTTCTTCAATTGCGAAACAATCTAAATAAAATCCTCTAACATACAATCATTATAAATTATAACATTGCAACCCGTGTTTTAAAATTGAAAATTGAAAATATTGTTCGCTTTTTCATTTTTATAATTTGAAATATAGAAATCTATCTCAACTATTTCCGTTTAAACTTACTTCTTTTTAGTCTTTCAACATCTTGTATCTTTATATTTCACGAGGCATTGATTTTTACAGAATAATTAAACCGACTCAAGTGCTTTATTACAGGGAAGGGAAATGAAGATAAACGTGGTCAAAAAATTAAAGATCCAGGACACGGTCGTGGGTCATGGCTCTATGTTAATGGCCATCCAGTTATATGTAACAGACATATGGAAGTATCTGCACTTGTTAGTTCTATTAACCCAAGTATTAATCAATCCAGTGATGCGCTTGAAGTTACTGCTCTTCAAAAACATCTTTTGTGGCTTCTATATGATGAGGGGCACTTATCAAAATTCCCTCTTGCCTTAGGTAATGCCAAACATTTGATATCATGTGTAAAGAATTTATTCTATTGTTGTTGTACAGGCAACTTGGCCGATTTGGAAGATTTAAATGCTACTCCTGGTAGACCACCGTGTACAGCTTTGTTCGAAGAAGCTATTTCAGCTGCTCAAATGTATTACAATGATATGTTTGTTTATCCGTATACTTACCAAGGCGGATATTTCTACAGGCATAACATGATAAAAGATGCATTTGCCAGTTGGGCCAATGCTGGTCAAGTTATCAGCAAGTATGATTAGTTAAAATAAAATATTTGATTTCATGTATATTTCTTAATCGAATCGTTAATAAATTTCAGGTATAGTTTTAGTAAAGACGATGAAGAATTATATAAAGAAATGATGGACATAGCTTATGAATTAATACCATACTCATTAAAAGAAATGACATGTGGAAAAAGTCGATCAATATTGAATAATCCTCAATGTTATGCATATGTACTATTGATTTATGATGGTCTGTGCCTGTGGGAAGAAGATGGAACAACACCAGTGCTTCACATCAAATGGGCTAAACACTTTATAAATTCCATATCTAAATTTGATGACAGTGTGAGAACAAGACTTATCATTTTGGAACCAAAAGTAAGAAAATTGTTCTACTATTAACTGCATCATAATTATTGGGTGAAACTTAAAAACAGTTTCTGACTTATTATTAGTATTTTAGTGGTATTTAATTTTATTGACAAATAATTATGTATTAAATACATTTTGTTTGTTTGTTTAAACACGGAAACAAGTTTTTTTTTTATTGTAGACATTGCATTATCTTTAAGTCTTGAAGTTTTTAAATTATAGACCGGTTTATTTTTTGTATCAAGTGAGCGTGAACTCGGCATAAAAAATAGTCTATATATTGTGTGTTTTAGCCACAAACTACTTGTCTAAAAAGCAAAACAACAATACATACACTTCCATTACCATTTACTTGCTGACTTTTCCATGTTGCTATTTTATGTTTATTAACATATTTTTAAGGAATTACAGAAAATAGTTTTTTGTGAAATGTTTACTAAACATAAATTATACTCTATAAAATTTTAGCTATCCATAAAAATCTAATACTTAAAATAAAATAAAGTAGTTGATTATAATTACATTCAGTATGTTTTTGAGTACATTCAAATATGTGCTTTAGGGTTAAATGTGTCAATACATTTAAATGAGAATATTTGTTTAAATTTAATTATATCATTTCTTATTATAGGAATCAGAAAACGATGGTGCTCTAAAACAAAATTTTCACGATAGCAATATAAATAATAATAATAGTCCTATGCCTAATGAAATTTTGAACTCAATACCTAACATAGAAGAAACAAAATCAGAACTTCACCCAGAAATTGAAGCACTTACTGCAGCTTGTAGTGAGCGTATATTAAATCGAAATTTCTTGTTACAAGGCGGAGGAGAACCTTTTGTAGGTAGTTCAGATTCTTTACCTGCTCCTATTACTCCACCTCAAGCACCTGTTGTAGAAACAGCAATAAAAGATGATGAACCTGAAGTCAAAATTGTATTAAAAAGTAAAAAAATGAAAAGTATGAAAGATCTGTTGGTTGCTAAAAAATTGAATACTCAAGCAATCAGTTTGCAAATGAGTGCCCAGTCTCAAGGCGGGAAACGAGTGCATGCATCCAGAGATACTGGGGATACTTCTGAACCAGTATCAAGACGAAGTAGAAGAAACAACTAATTTGATGTATATTAAGTATACATTGAACGTAAGTGCAATTTTTCTTTCAAAAATTTTTTTTATTATTATTGAAACACTATCATTACGTTATTTGTATTTTAGGAGTTTCAAATAAGTTTAAATTCCTAATTATATTATAAATATTAGATGGGCCCAGTATTTCATTTAGAATCTCTTTACGATACTTAATCTTTATATATATACTTATACGCACACATACATATATATATATATATATATACATATGTGTGTACAGTGGCGTATTTACAGGGGGGGTCCCTGGGTCTCGACCTCCCCCCCAGAATAAAAAAAAATTAAATTTACACCTGAAATGAAATGTACTACATATATAATAACATAATAATTATATTTACAAGATTCCAGACTCAAATACAAAATATATTATAAAATTGCATTTAGAAGTCATAAATGACTTATTACATAAGAATAGAGGAAGAGAATATTCATTTACTACCTATATTATTATGTTATTGATATTATATTATGTTATAATTTGTAAATTCAGCGATAATGATGAAGAGGATTACGCAGAATATAAAAATATTTCCCCCCCCCCAGAAAAAATTTAAAAATACGCCACTGTGTGTGTGTTTAGATTTTTATATTTAATAATAGGTATTTATAAAATAACTATTAATAATTAATATGATTAGTTAAATTTTATGATATTGAGTTAAAATTGTTGAATTTGACAAAGTGATTAATTAGTGTTACCATTTAAAAAATATATATTTATACTAAATTTGAAATTAGTAGTGTCCTAAATGTTTGTGATTTAAAATTTAGCTATTATTTTACTTTTATTTAGCATGACAAAATTATTTGTTGAATATTTAAAGTGTTGTAATTTTGGGTTTATTATTGTTAATATGTAGCATAAACACACTCACACTTCATCTTTATAAAAATAAAAAATTAAGCTCTTGTTTATTTTTAAATCATCCATCCATTAAATCAGAAAATAAACGTTGTTTTCTGTATAAACTGTGATAAAAAATCAATTAGAATAATAATTTACATTAATTTATCATAAAAATTATTATTAAAGAAAAATAGGTGCTTAGGCATCTTAATCTAGGTCAGAGATTCTCAACTATATACTCTATGCAACTTTTTAGGAAAATCTTACTCATCCCTCTCTCTATTATAAAGTATTTCTTATCATCCTTTTTATAGAAGTCACTAAAAATTATTTTTAATTAAATTAAATTGCACACCCTTCTCCTCTTCAAAATTCTAAATATTTCTTTCTGGTTGGAAAACACTGATCTAGATCATGAGTCCTATGTAATTTCTGTTGAGTCTGAATGATAAAAAAAAAATAAAAACAAGGTCCATTTTGTACATTTTCAAGGAAACATCTTCTTGTATGTCAATTATTTCTTTAAAAAGTGTTAGTTTTAAAGTTGTTTGAAATTGATGAAAATAGCATATTATAGTGGGAAATGTTGACAGATCTGTATTATACCCTCTATGGTCTCGCCTGTGTCTGACCCTTAATTTAGGTACATCCTACACCCTAGATTAGATAGCTGCTTTCCCTGTTTGCGTGCCTAAAATAATCTGAGAATAAAAGCCCACAGTAAACAAATAAACTTAAGAATAAAATACAAACCTAAAAAATTAATACTTTTTCATTTTATAAGCAAACTAGTGTTAAAATAATATTCTTTCTATCATAATTTAAATTTTTTTCAAAATTATGAAAATATCTATTATATATATATATATATATATATATATATATATATATATATATATATATATATATATATATAAATTATTATCTACCTTTTGATCGAAATTGGTATGTGGGTATATTTTATGGCTGTTTACCATTCTGGTGTGTATCATATAAATTACATTTTGTGTTCTATATAAAAATGTTCATCATAATATGAGGTCTTCATTTTTTTCCAGTATTCTAAATTTTAACCTACGTATAACTACCCTTGCATTTTGAAATCAATATTATTAAAATTATTTAATTATGTTGTTCTTGAAATTTAAAAATCAACTGAAGTTGAACCTATAGACTGTACCTAACCTATAACTGTTACAAAAACGATACATTTTCAATAAACCAATCAAGTATGTATTGTGCGATCCTATAGTCTGCAATACTTTATTTTTCCTGTGAAAGGAGAAAGTGGGTTTAACACCGTCTCACATATCACTATTTTGTCAGCCTATTCCATACTATAATTTATGGATAGATATCTGAAAGTCACAAGAGATATTATAATTTGAACCATAGTTATCATTTTGTTATCCACATTTATATTTTTTATTTTTGAATTGATATAATAAAAATAATCAAAAAAGTGATGAGACTATAAATTAAAATTAATTTTTCTTGTTAAGACTCTAAATTAATCTAATTTTGATTTTAAATACATGTACCAAAAGCAATAATGATATCAATGTCACTACAGTTAGGTTACGTTTACCCATATCAGTACCCAATCGCTTATTGTTGATTTATATGTAGGCTGTAGGATTTTTGACAAAATTTGCTGTGCATACTTTTGTTAATTTTCCAAAACAAAATATGCAATTTACATGATTATTTTAGTTACTCTTGAACTTTTGGGAGTTATAAGTTAATTCAATTTCATAGTCAATGATCCTTACATTCACATTTTTTATACTATCGTAGAATTTTGTTTAAATAACATGAAATATTTCCTTTCTGATTTTTGTCTGATTTGTTTCATAAAAATTTTAATTAATTCATATTATCAAGAAAATAGCCAAAAAAAATTCCTAGAAAATTATATTTCAATATTATTTTCTTTATAATAAAAATTTCATAACATAAATACAATCAAAAAGTTGTGTGTATATGTAGTTTGTTGTTTTTAGTTACGAGTATTTTATTTTACCAAATACTTTTTTGAGAAAACGTTGATAAAACTTATTTTTATATACATATATATTTTTGTGTGTGTCTTTTACAATTTACATTTTGTGTTTTTCTGTATACATTTACATACTTGGTACACTTTGAGTTACTATTGAAAAATTGTGCTATTATCATAAAGTGTATCTATTGTCTGTTTTAAAATTACCTATGTATAAATACCTGTTTCAGGTGCTTACAAAAAAGATAGGGTTTAGGTATTCAACCCTCTCCCATCATTTATCGAGATTTTCCAATTAGATAAAAATAGTATAACAAAGTAACTAAAAAAAACCAGCGCTAATATGAATCCCTCAAAACATTTTTATTTGTATATATGCACCTGATCTACTTATTACATAAAAAATAAACTTGTAAGCAATATATTTTATTCAATTTTATATACCTACATAAGACGGATAGTAATGGTTGGTAAACAAAGGTAAAGGTTCAATACGCGACCTTCATCATAAATATAATTTACTAATAAATTTAACTAACTTAAAGTAAATTAAAAACATATTTATTTCATTTTCAATATTGTCAGTTGCTGTAAACGTCTATTTCATTTGGTCAAAAAGACATGGTTAAATATGGTTTTTGAATTTTGAAATGATCTTTACCACTCTTCCTGGTGTTATCTGTGTAAGGAGACACTCATTTACTATTATTATTATTGTATTTGGCTTTTAAAATTATTAACCTTCTTTCAATTTGGTGGCAGATATAATATTATATGTCCATAACAGCAATAACTGTCATAAAAGAATCTTGTCGGTCAATATAATTTTTTTTGTTAGGTCGCATATTGAACCGTTATCAACGGATTAAATATGTATTAAATTATACCTTTGACTATCTGATATTATAGTTTATTTTATTTGGCCTTTATTTGGGATTATTAATATAATAATGACTATTCTTTATTTCTTTACAAGAATTTTAAACCATTTTTAACATTATTTGCATATTTTATTTATGGGGTCTCAAATTATGAACTTTATTTAATGTACAATAGATATTAAATAAAAATGTAAAAAATAAGGAATATCTTGGTAAAAAAAAACATTTGAATAGTTTTCTTATTTACAAATGAGCCATAAGTTATAACATTAAAGTTTGTGGAATCTTATCTATAAATAACTTTTTTAAACATCTTATAGTTAGAAATTTAATGAATAATTAAACTATAAAAATACTTTACTATCAAATGCTAACCATATACATTATAGTTTTCTTGCCAGTAAGTTTTTTTTTTTTTTTTTTAATTTAATTTTATATTTGTATTAAAAAAAAACTTAGTAATTAATAGGTGTAGTGTATTACAAGTTTTTTAAATCATTCCAAGTCCCAAATTACTAATTAGTATTAATATAACAGGGTTGCATGATATTTTTTGTATTTATTATGCTATATTTATGTGACATAGTTGTTATAGTTAAGCAATCTTTAAATATGGTCTTAAAATGAAATCGCCATGTTTACAAGGGGGTAGTAACCTGTGATAATGAAGTAACCAATTTATAATTTTTATTTATTAACATTTTTATTGTCTTCTTGTCATTCTTTATCAAAGTTTTAATTTTATATTATGTTTGTGCTAACTTACGGCTTATTGTAAATTTGTCTTCTTTTTTTGCCCTTTTTGTTTAAAAAATTATTATATTTCCATTTATTGTTTATAATTTTTATATGCATGTAATTAAATTTATTAAAATTTAAAAATGACCCTGAAACATAAATATTTGTTTTACATTTTATTTTTGATCATATGTAATCTATTAGATACTAGATAAAAGATGTTGATGACTCGATTTAAAAAAAAAAAATTCCATCCATTTATGTCATGTCATAAAGTTTTAAACTATCATAGATCATTTTTATTTTGAATATTTTCATACTCAAAGATATTATAAAATTTTCAATTCCTTGCATTATTATAATTCAACATAAATTAAGTGTATTTTCTTTTAAAACAAGTTTATTAAACTCTCAATAAATATTTTAAAGTATGTGCTTTATGATGTTTCAGGTATATTGTAGGTACAACATTTTTTTATTAGTTATTAAGTCATCAGCATCTTTTCATTAAATTTGATCAACTTTCATAAAATGCCAACAACTTAAGTTGACTTAAACTGGTCTAAATCTATAATATATAATACATATGATAAAAAAAACAGTTTTGTTTATTTAGTACAGTTTTCCAAATATTTAATATCTTCAAATTTTTGTGTAATTTTAGTATGTTATCAGTTTATATATTTAATATATATTTTTTTACTGAATTATATTCATTTGTAAAAATAAGTATAAACATTTTTTTCGAATTTATTATCAGACAACTTTATTACTCAATAGTTTGATAGTAATTGCATTTGTTGTTGTTGGCATATCATTATTTTAATTATTTTATTTTAACTCTCTTCTCAAAAATAATGTTAAAATTACAATCATTTTTGCATAACATTTTAAATCCAAGCCTAACAAATAGAATAAACCTAACTAACCTAAAATCAATTTTTTATCCACCCACTAATGTAAAAAATAATTGTTGTTTGAAAAAAAAAAATAAGTATTTTTAAATATTTTATTTTGTGACATTTGGCTTGTAAAAATGATCGATTGATTTTATTTTAACACAATTGTATTTATTTTTTACTATTGAAAAAAATGTATAAATATATATTTGATGATTATAAATAATACATATTATAATCATTGAGCTGTGCTGATGTATAAGATATTAACTAAACATAAGTTTGTTTTAAAAGCTAAGCAGTATTTTTTAAGCTACGTCTAAGTTATAATAATTTTACTATAGTAAGCTTGCATATCTTCATTATAAACATTTTCATAGAAGTACTATTATAGATTGCGTGTCATGCTTATGAAATACTGAAATTTTAGATATAATGTCTTATTATTTAGCTTTAATATTAACTTCCAATGATTTGTTGATTGTAATGTGATTTGCAAAATATTATTATTTGCATTCTTTTGATTTTTTTAATGCGTATTATTATCATTATTTTTTTTCGATTTCTATATATTTTTGATCACCTACTGACTGATTAAAATATAATTTTATATTTTCAAATCTATGAAGCCTAAGATACTTTTAGGTTTTGTTGAATCAGTAGCCCAAATGGGTCAAGTTGTCCTATTTGTATTATACCTAGGCTGTAATTATTTGGTGTACTACATTTTTCTAAACTTTGGTGCTATTATCTTAAAAGTTTTTTTTTACATAAAAATCATTATGTTATAACTCAACATTATAAAAGACTTTGATTAACTTGGAAATTTATTTTTAATGAGGTATGAATATTAAAAAAAAACATATTTTAATTATGTACCAATGTATATCTATGAACATCAAGTATACGTCTTGATGATTATAGTAAAACAAATTTTGTACATTACAATCAACAAATTTTAATAATTATATTATGTGTTTATTTAGTAAATTTCAGAATGGCATAACTTGTAGAAATTTTAGTTACCTATTAAACCAATTCATGGAAACACATTATTACCAAATTTACCATGTCAAAATTGTTATTTTTAAATGTTTTTGTTTTTATTTAAAATTGTTAAACCATTAAGTTTAAAGTAAAATTTCTACTAAATGTACTGTAAATATTTTAAGAATATTAGAAAAGGTCTAAATCTAGTCAAAAGAAACTCTTACTTGTGATGTCATTCAGAAATACACTATATATTATACATTAATGTAATGTGTTGATACGTCTGTATTTATGTATAATTGTCCCACATCTTAAGAATTGATGGCTGACTATTTATTTACATGTGAATTCCAAAATTTTATTTGTTGATTTGTTTTTTCAATTCTTTATAAACATTATGTTGTATACTATATTATGACTAGCATTCTGTATTCAAAATACTTGTAGTTAATAATTTTTAGTTTGAAATATTGTTTTAATTTAAACTTGTTTATTGTCTTCCTTTAATAACTGAACAGGTTTTTATGTAATTAAAAGTTAAACACTGATAACAAATTTTAAAATTTAAATGTTTAGTTTTTCTTAAATCAAAATTTTTAACCAATATACTCAAATTATACAGTGTAAGAGTATAATAACTTAAATATTTTAAACAAAAATAATTATTAAGTTTGTAGCTTTTTTTTCTTTTCACTCATTTACTCCATTGAAGTGACATAATGTTTATAAAAAATTTGTATACATTACGTATTATTAGTCAAATATTTTATTGTTTGATAAAGAAATATTAAGTACTCAATAATGTGGAAAATTATGTTGAGCTTGGAAATATTTATTTTTCATAAAAAATTATGTTTCAGTATTTGGTTAAGTTTTCAGTATTATATGGTAACGTTAACTTTATATACTTGTTATGAAATATCTTTGTGCGGAACTATGTTTAGCAATCGAGTATAATTACTTCAATTTATTGTTCACTATAGATTTTTTTTTTTTGCTTTATTGTTTACTTATTACTGTTAAATTACATTAATTATACGTATACTTGATGAAATTATAATATTGTGCTTTGAAGTATAAACATTTGTTATTTTATTTTAGACAATACTATATTATTATTCATAATAATACATTTACCCATCCTAAATCCCTGAAAGTACATTTGTATAATATATTTTTATTTGAATAATAATGAAATGCTGCTATTAATGGTATTTTTAAATTGTAACAATACATTTTTTAAACATTTCATTTATTTTTTAATACTTGTAAAATTTTAGCATTTAAATAATATATTCTATACAATATTTTAGTTAAATTTTCTTATTTTGATACAAATGAATAAAAATAATAATAACAGATACTAACTTATATCATAATAAACTATTAGTAGAGCCTATCATAAAATCTTGGACTGGTAAAATTCTGTTTCTATGCGAACGCACAATTGAACAAGATTATCATAAGCTCTGATAGTCGCTGCAAAACGATTGTTTAACAGTGGTGTCGTTATGATAGAAAATAAATGTCCAAATACTAAAGCATCTAATTCAGTCGGCCTGAAAATGTTTTCATACATTAAATACAAGTTTCATAAAAGAGAAATTAGTGATCTTTATACTTTTCATTAAAAAAATATTTCTTGTCTCCCAAAAAGTTTGATAATGACTCGCAGATCTTTTCCACTTCTTTGAATACTTCGTCTAATGATTTTTTTTTCCAATCCAACACATCTAAATGTGATAACATTTCTCGTCGTTTGTAATATGTTGCCCAATGGTTCAAAGGAAAAGGATACACAGAACTGTATCTCGGCTTGGTGAGTTCTTTATAAGTAGGTTCGTGATTCCAAGTAACATAAATCTATTGAGTGAATAATAATAATTATAGGCAATAATTCAAGTTTATAAAATGATCACTTCAAAATATCATTTTACAACATACCTCAGCATTCAAAAGGACATTATTTACCAGTGCCATATATACTCTAAGGTCCCATTTTTGAGTTTCATCTAGATGTGAAGAAAGTGAATGGCCCTTTCAATAAAAACATTAATACATAAAATTAACTATAACACATTTTGAAGCATTGACTCCTCTCACTTTAGATTGGACAAAATTGACGATTGGTTCAAAATCAGCAACTAAAAATTGGCCAGCTTTAATGAATGGCACTTTGCCTCGATGTGGTGACATATACTCAGCGTTTTCTCTAGCTTCAACAATGAATTCTAAACCAGCCATTTTAAGAAAAGTTTTTACTGATAAACATTTTGAGTTATCGGGTAGTAGAATTTGTTCTGTTTCATAAGGTTGATATAAAACTGTATTTTTTGGCCATTCGCCTTCTCCTTTAAAACAAACAATATAAACATAAAAAACAAAAGGATCTTCATTACATAAATATGATTACCACAAATTTGTGTTCTCAAGCATTCTTTTGTCAATATACCTGATGGTTTTCGTAAATCTGCCATTTTCTGAAGCTAATAACTAAATATAAAGAAATAATCCATTAATATCGTATTTAAGATAAGTATATTTAAGCATTATAACAATTTGCCATTACTAATCCTATTGAGTTTTTATCAAAATAACCGAAATTCCTGACATTAATTTGAGTACTTGTAGTACTCTTGAAGCAAAATAAACTTGATCAATGTTGTAAATCAATTGTAAATCAAATGCCTGGAAGTATTTTTGTCATATGGACAACTATTTTCAGTTCAATTGGTTTGCTCTGACAAAGTAATGAAATGTGAAATGTGCTAAGTTTAGCATGTAATATGTGGGTTATCACAAAATCTAACTATCATTTACCACACATATATACCATTGAAAATATTACTTACTCAAATATACTCAAAATAAAGCTATATAATAATATTTCAATTTTTTATAATTATTGGCTAGTTGTAAAAATGTGGTAACTATATCAAAATCATATTTAGATAAAATTATTAAAAACACATATTATACATCATTTGTTGCAGAATATTCGTTTTTTTTTAATCTATCTTATTGTATATTTCATAAAATAATTAAAAATATGGAAGATTCAAATCATACATGTAAAGGAAATTTAAATAGTTACACAACATGGAAAAATCACATTAAAGTGAGAAGTTTATGTAAAAACTTTGTACTGCCAAATAGTAAATTAAAAGAATTCATGAACCGGATGAGTACTTGTATTGATCAAGGTTTAGAAAAAGAAACACATTCAACATCTACGATTAAATGCTGGCAAACATATGTTCAAGACATGCCTACTGGTAAAGAAACTGGAAATTTCTTAGGACTGGATTTGGGCGGTTCAAATTTCCGAGTTCTTGATTTAGAACTAGGTATAAATAAGTATTTTAAAATGGACCAAAAAATTTATGAGTGTTCTAAGGATTTGATGACTGGATCAGGCTCAAAACTATTTGATTACATAGCAAATTGTTTAAATGAATTTGTATCCACAAAAGGAATCAAGTCCAAGAGCATTTTACCTTTAGGTTTCACATTTAGCTTTCCAATGTCACAATCAAGCGTTGATTCAGGAAAACTTGTCAGGTGGACTAAAGGATTTAAATGTGAAGGAGTAGTTGATCAAGATGTAGTACAACTTTTGACAAAATCAATTAGTAAAATCCCAGATTTAAATATAAAAATTTGTGCAATACTAAATGATACAGTGGGTACTTTGATGTCTTGTGCTTGGATGAATCCAAAAACTAGAATTGGCTTGATTATTGGTACCGGTTCCAATTGTTGTTATATAGAAAAGGTAAATTTGATGCAAAATAATGTGTGTATAATTTATAAATGTACAAAGTATCTTGCATAGATATGACTTTATATTATATAATATATAATTGTCATATCTTTGAAAGATACCATATTATGTTTTTAAATGTAATATAATAATTCATACAAAATTGAATTTTAAGGTAAAAAATATCAAGCTGTACAATGGAGATGAAACAAAAACAGAAATGATAATTAATCTTGAATGGGGCTCGTTTGGTGATAATAATGAATTGCAAGATATTCATACTAAATATGACAAAATTATAGATGATAATTCTGTAAATCGTAACCAACAAATTTTTGAAAAAATGATATCTGGCATGTACCTTGGAGAATTGTTAAGATTAGTATTATTAGACATGATAGGAAATGAATTAATATTTGATGGTGAAACTCCAACAATACTAAACAATTCGCATGCATTAACAAGTGCGGTAATATCACTTATTGAGAGTGATCCACCAGGAACATACACGGCCACAAGGCGATTTCTCGAAGAAATTGGTGTAAAAAAACCTACAGACAGTGATTGCATGAATGTAAGATATGCATCAGAATGTATTTCAAGAAGATCTGCTCATCTAGTTGCGGCTGGACTCTCAGTTATACTCAACAAAATGAATGAAAAAGATGTGATAATTGGAGTGGATGGGTCAGTGTACAGATATCATCCATTTTATCATCAGCTACTAACAGACAAGATAAATGAATTGGTGAATAAAGATATAACATTTGGTATTATGCTTTCTGAAGATGGCAGTGGAAAAGGAGCAGCTGTGCTAGCATCCGCTGTTTTTCAAAAACCCGAAGAATAACATTGTTCTATATTTAATGTATTCTCATATGTTTATAATTCAGTTGAATAGATAAATACAATTAATTTAAAATTATATGCATTATTCAATTGGCAATATATTATTTAATGAATCTATAGTGATGATCTTACCACGTATATTACAGATACAAAGTTAAAATTTCAATATTTAATGTCATTTCATCATTTGACTATTTTTTACACGGCATTTAACGCATTGAAAAAGTGTATTATTTGTAAAAAGAAAATACAATCAAAGGTGTGCATTAACTAATTAAAAAATTGCAGCAGAGTTTAGAATAAGTAAAATATAGTCGTAAGTATATATAACTCTTGATTAATCAGAAATATTTTAATGATAATATAGCTTTTTATGGTTTATTGTTAATATAATTTAGTTAAGATGGTATTTTCAAACAGGTATATCATAATTACTCGTGAATTCTTAATGTAGTAATATATCATATAGATATTCTGAAGTTGAATTCAATAAATTTATAGTTTTTTTTTTGTTTTTTTTAAACCGACTCATGTTAATATTTTTCATTTTAACGAAAGCTTTAATATGTGATATTAGATTGATCAACTCTAAATTGTTTTGTTTTTTTTGAGTAACCCGTACACATCACCAAAAAAAAAAAAATCATTAAAACCATTATGCTTAAATTACAATCCTAAGAAACATCAATAACACAGTCAAAGATCAATGAAACGCGATAAAAGGCTGTCTCCCACTTAACATTCAGCAAATTGGACTCGCAGTAATTAATTCAATTACTGATCCAAGGCCGAAATTCTTCACAGAAACAAAAAAAATAAAAATAGTTTACATACGTCGGTGATGTACTCGCCACTATTCACTGGATAACAATACAATAGTGAATCGGAGATAAAATTTGAAGAGTCAAAACGTTAAGATTCCGTTCGATTTCCAGGAACTTGTTTTCACAATTTCAAACAATTTTATATTTTTAAATTAGATAGCCGATATTGTGATATTATCAGCTTCTCCGCACGGATCTGATAACAACACTTGGGCACAGTGCAGCTCACGGCCACGTATCGCCGGGATATTCGCGATCTTGACGCGTGCATTGGCCAAGCTGGTGACCGAGCCGCCTTTTCCATGATTCCATTCTACTACACTGCTCCGGCATGCTTATCGTGTCGTGCGGTCGCGGCGATTGTTATTGAACACTGAACGTAAATACAAGTCGTACGAGACCAGCTCACACGTATTACGTTGCCGACTGTCCGATTCATTCATTCTTTCAACTCCGTCGACCGTCGTCTGCAATCCGTCTTGAATCATGGCCGAAGCGATGAGACAAACAGTCGCGTCCCTCCTACAAGGAATCGAGAGGTACATATCTTGTTGGTCGGCCGTTTAACGCGCCTCCGTTCGATCTAATCCCACCGATCATCGTGTGTTTATTAATTTTTCCCCGCTTTCTCAGATACAACCCTCAACACTTGTCCACGCTCGAACACTATGTGGAAGTGCAGTCCCAAGAGAACACATACGATCTGGAAGCCAACTTGGCCGTACTGAAAATCTATCAGTTTCACCACGACTACAATTTGGACATCACTGTTCAAATCATGTTGAAAGCAATCACTAACTTTCCTCATTCCGATTTTGTGCTGTGCAAGTGTTTGTTGAACGAAAAATTGGTAAGTATCTGATTTTTCAAAAAAGTAGAATCTGTTATGTTCAACCAAATTTTTTGTCAATGGAATAGATAACCTTGTTAATAGATTAAGGTTTCATACGTTTTTGGATTAAATATGATTGATATAAATGTTTATTTATCTTTATTTTTAAATGTAATATATTTAAGCAGTGAATTTACCAATTAATAATTTATTTTATATTTTGTTTTGTCATCACCATGTCATTTTCAAAATACAGCTCAAACATTTATTAAACGATAATTTACATATTTCCATTTCTTTTTTATCCTATTTATGTATGCTGTAATCTCTTGTTTTCTTTAGTGAAAAGCTCTAGTTCTGAGATTTCTAAGTAATATAACTAAAAAATTTAATTCATTAGTAGACATTAAATTAAATTGTAAAATGAAATTGTCCTAAATAATACTATTATAAACGCGATATAATATCAGCAGGTATATTGTATATACATTAAAATGTATAGCTAAAATAATAATTGGTTATACACTTGTATTTCTTTTCTAATGACTTCTTTAAAAACGATATAAAATGTTTTTGAGCTCTTAATGTACAATTTAATATTTAGGTATGAATATACCATTTTGAATTTTTAATTACCAGATGCAGATTATGAATTATTAATCAATTCAATTTTTCTTATTTAGTGCCAAGAAGCTCCATTAAGTCAAGTATTGTTCTTGGCTGACCTATTGGAAAACTGTAATTTTAAAGAATTTTGGTACAATATTCATTCTATGCCTGAACTGTACGCTAAAGTGAATGGATTTTTGGATTCTGTACGCAAGTTTGTTTGCCATGTAGTTGGTATTACATTCCAGTCTATTGAAAAACATTTTCTAATGGAATTACTTGGAGGTCTTGATGGTATGTAATAATAATCAGTTATCAAATATATAAATATATACTCAATAATTTAACATTGAACAGATGCTGCTTTGAAACACTGGGTACAGAAATACAACTGGAAAGAGTTGGACAGTAAATTCATCTTTGTTGCTAATCAAGATGAAAATATCAAAACCAAGAATATTACTGAAAAAATAGATTATGAAAACATATTAGGTGTTATGGCAAGTTGTCGTTAATTTTTTTAAGTTTTCAAGACAAAATACATCTTTTCATACCTATATTAAGTACATGTTTGTTTATTAAAAATAACAATTCAGAAAAAATTGATATACTTTGTTAAATTCTATTTGCATTGGAATCATAGAAATACTTATATATATAAACTCTTTAAAATGCTTTATTAGTAAATTTTAAATTTATAACAATCATGAGCATATACTTAATGTTTTCTAAAATCACTGGAAGTTATAATAATGGAAATTCACCAGCTCTAATTGAAATACAAATTAAATTAATTTTGAAAATAAAATGACACATTTTTTTTTGTCTTGACTAGTCACTGCGAAAAATGAGAGAATTTTCACATGGTTTCAAAAATTCTTCGATAATAGCTTCAACCATTTCATTCAATGTAGTCTTCAATTTAAAAATGTCGCTAAATAAAAAAATATGATCGTTTCATTATTTTAAATTGAAATATGACAGTAAAACAGTTTACTGTAAATAAGTAAAACCTACAATAAAATTGTATCTACTTACGAAGAATCTCCAGGATTACTACACAGTTCAGCATAATACTTTATTTTAGGTTCTGTTCCACTTGTTCGCAATGTTGCAATTAAACCATTATCAAAATTAAAAGTTATCATTTGTGATGACTTTGATACCGGCAGTTCTGGTTTGTTATCTATTGTACTAGTATCATAGCCAGTTGTTAAATCTCGAACAGACTTGATTGTATATTGTCCACCAAGAATAGATTTTGGGTACTAAAAAAATGTTTTAGTTTTAATTGAATCATACTTGCCTTAAAATGAACACATTAAATATTACATTATTTTGTTGGTTATTGTTTTGTCTTAGTGACTCGAATATTTTTTTTATCGTCAAGTTATCATTACATACAAAATACGAGTTCACTGATAAATGATATCCATATCTATAACAAAAGAAAATGGCTAATTGCAAAGTACAAATACATTTAAAGTTGAGCATTACTGTTTATATATTGATTCCAAAGCTGAGCATAGTGTACTATTTTCTTTTTCTAAATATATAGCAAGTTCTGCTATTTTAACAGCTGCAGTTATACCATCTTTATCTAATACCTCACTGCCACACATGTAACCGATAGATTCTTCAAAAGCATATATAACATTATATCCTTCAGCAGCTAACTGATCAGCTCGATTACCCATCCATTTGAATCCTGTGAGTGTTTCCTGAAAAACAATTAATTACAACTTGTTTGTTTTAAAAATATCCTGAATACTTACTTCAAATTTGATACCTTCTATTTTAGCCATTGATTTAAGTATTGCAGATGAAACTGTGCTTGAAAGTACAACTAATTTAGGATGTGTTTTACCGTGGATTTTTTTATACGAGTGTATCATCCACCATCCTAATAAGGCACCAAGTTCATTGCCAGTAAATATTTTCCAGCCCTCACTTCCAATCCTGTAAGTCAAATTATAATTTTATGAAGGGTAAATATAGTTGAATTTTAGAAAAAAGTTTTGTACGGATGCTCAGCCACTGCTAATCGATCAGCATCTGGGTCATTTGCTAGTATTATACGACTGCCATTATTTTCAGCAGTTTCTATAGCCAGTTTTAATGCGCTTTTGCCTTCTTCTGGATTTGGAAATGGCACGGTTGAGAATTCTGGGTCTGGATCTTTTTGTTGCTCTACTACTATTACTGGCTAAATATAAAACAATTTTAGGCTAGTTTTGATAAATATTTATAGAATAATTAATTATAGATTTTTATATCAAAATACTTAGTTATCTTCAAATTTAAGTTTAAATATTTAACCCTTGGTTGTCTTAAATATTTATGGAAATTTTTTATCTAGCTATAATGATTTGTATAGCACATAAGTTATGAATAATTGACATATTTTACAGTTGCTTTATTAATATATAATTTGTTAAAAAAGTTTAATCATAGGAGTTCTACATAAAACCAATCCTGATTTTTTTTATCTATCTATTGTGAATTATACTGTATATAGTAATGCAGTGTTTCCCAACTGGTGTTCCGCGGAACCTAAGGGTTCCGTGAGCCGGCGTCAAGGGTTCCGTGAAAACCTTGTGCCAGAAGTATCTGACAACCCACTCGTTCAAGTAAAGAAAACATATGTCAGCATTACTACTATAGAAAAATATGGTGGTTCCACAAAAAGTTCAAACTTCTGCAAAGGTTCCGCGAGTTAAAGAAGTTGGGAAACACTGTAGTAATGTATCTAAAATAAATGATTTCACATAACTATAAAATCTGAAAATCATGTGAAAGTTATTGGTTAATTTTATTTAGTTAGATTAAAAATCATGTATTGATTTATTACAGCTAATTTGACATACTAGTTTATTTTCAGTATCATCTAAGAAAAATAATTTAAAACAAAACCATAATAAATGTCTTAAAATGTTAATTTCGTTCACATCATTCTTTTTGTATACAAAAGAAACACACTACATTATGTAATTAAATTAAAATTGTATAACAAACAATTATGATTTTTCCCTCCTTAGTAAAATATCTAAAACTTGCATATACTCACATTGAATTTTGCATTTTCAAATACATTTTTGATATAAGGATAACCAACACCATGCATGGGCGTGTATGTAAAAATAATATTTGTGTCCCTCTTTTCCAAATCAGGATATAACATTTTTCCAACTAAATTGTTGTAACGTTTATAAAGATCAACCAATGGATTTACTAGTAAATTATTACTATGAATATTTTCAGTATCCCAAACGCCATTTTCTGGTTCTAAATGCTCAGTAATGCTTTTTTGAATACTTTTATCAACTGGAGAAATAATCTGTAAATATATTTACACGTTTATCTAATAGTTGCGATCAACTAGTAGAATTAATAATTCTTAAAATTAGCTAACTTGGGCGCCGTTGTTCCAAAATACTTTATAGCCATTGTCCTCTTTAGGATTATGTGATGCAGTTATCATCACTCCACCGCAACATTTGTACTGTCTAATACCAAAAGCTACAAATGGAGTTGGACAAACGTCACTTGTTAAATATACCTTGACGGAATACTTTAAGAAAACACTTGATGTCAATTCTGCAAACCTGAACAAATGAAATGATATTACTAGTATTATGTCAAATGAATTCTACTTCACCACCTTTTACTATTATATCTTCCATCATATCCGATAATTATACCAGATGATTTTAATGAGTCTCCAAAAAAATCAAGCATAAAATGCAAAAGCCCTTGTGCACTCTGTATGACAACCAGATCATTCATACGCTTAAAACCAGGACCCATTGCAGCTCTCAAGCCTGCTGTTCCAAAAGAAAGACGACCATCAAACATGTTTTTTATTTTGTCGACATTTTTTTGCTTGATTAACTCCTCTAGTTCAGCAGAATATTGTCTAGACTGAAAATCATGTCCAAGTAAGTATACAATGATATTTAATTGCTAACAAAGCTCATACTTGATTCCATGAAAGCCAATTTTTCACAAGTAACTCTAAGTGCTCGGGCAGAAATGTTGTATCCATTTTGTAAGGTAGTTAAATTTGTATTGGAATTAATGATAGTTTATGTTTTAATGTAGAGCATTTATAAGCATAAGTAATGATTGAAAAGAAAAATACGGGATATTTGTTTTTTGTTCTTTACACATTGTACATAACAGTTGTGAAAACCATTAATCCCCAGTGCCAGAACTCAGATGTTTCACTTGAAAATATCAATTATAGTCTATTCTTCTTCGTGCCTATCATTCGACATGTACTTGATGTACCATACTATGCAGTGTATCAGCATTGAAGAATGTCATAGATAATTATCTATGAAGAATGTAGACAAAATTAGTAACTATCTGTGTTATCATATAACCTCGTATTATTGTTATCAATTTTATTATATATATATATATATATATATATATATATTGATTTTAATAATTGCCGATTTAACTGGTCCAAGATATGGTGCTTAGTGCTTACGAATAAAAATTCATAATCTTATTCGTTCATTATTCTTTGAATAAATCAGGGTAAATTTGTTGAAAATGTTGACCAGTCGAACGTCGAAAAATCTGTTACCGCGTTTAGTAATTACGAATATCCAAAGGTGTCGTGGTTCATCAGCCGAAGATGCATCGCCCCACGCTCAATATGTATATAATCGAAACCCTAGAAATTTGGAGAAATTAAGAATCGCTTACAAACCGGCTGGATATCATCTCGATAAGCCTGGTCGTGAATTTTGGCATAAGTAAGTTTTCAACCCTAACTACAACATACTCATTGAATTGTCATGAATGGTTTTTTCATTTTACATTAGGCTTGAAATAACAACGAGTAAACGACACGTTACTGCGAAAGTCTTGCATCATACTGGTATGATTCCGGTTCTTGCGTCTACTGCAGAATGGGCTATACGCAAACAGCTTTTCAGGTTTGTTTATTGAGTAAATTATCATAAGTCAAAACGGTAGATGTTTGTAAACATTCATAGTTAAAGATATTAATAAAAAGATATTTTGACAAATTATTGCGTTAAGTATTGTATTCGAAAATAATGCTGCATCCCAGCATGTTTTTCATTGAATCTCATAAAAAGAATCATGTTAACAAATTCATACATATTTTTTATCAGCTAATAAATCTAGTTTTATGTTATGTTCATAACTATGTAAACTTTAATTTCAGATATTTTGTCTCAAATTAAAATGAATACATATTATAAAAAAATATTATATTATAAAATATATAATATTATAAAATATTATAATATATTAAAAAATAAAATATTATAAAATATTATAATTTAATATTTATTAATTTACTACACAGTTGTAGTGGACATATAAATTTATGTTTGAGTATTTATGATATTACCTTTTCTTGAAAAAAAAAAAAAAAATTAGTAGGGCTTTTATGCCTCTGGGCAGAAATAATATTGTTCAATAATTAATCATGTGGTCATTAACCAATTTGACAAAGAAAATAATCTATTAATCTAAAATTTGACAATGCTCTGTTAATTTTTATCAAACAATTGTTTTCGTTGTGATTGTAACGAATATAAATTAAATTGATAAATTGTAAATGTTGTTATGTTACAGCACTATCGATAAAATGGCATACATTACTATAGGAAAAGTGTTAGCACAACGTTGTTTAGAAAGTGGTATTTCTGATATGATTAATACATATGAACCTATTCCAGATAGTAAAGTAAGTTATGTATTTTAATTATTTGCATAATTATGGAATATTAATTTTGTTTATTGTGAAGCATGATTATCAAGTTTTATGCTGCTTAAATTTAATTTAAGGTGTTTTTATAAATTTTATTGCAGCTTGAGGCCTTAATACAAAACCTATCTGAAGGTGGTATACAACTTGAAGAATATCCCCGATACAAAGCACCAAACCCTTGGGACCGAGAAAGACCAGAAAAACCATGGGAACATTATTAAACATATTCTAATGACTTTTAGACTTAGATGAGTGTATATACTATGCCGCCTTAATATATATATATATATTTAAAATATTTGTTGTTTTATAAAGTAAAAATAATAAAAATTGTCTTTATATTAATTATTAGTACAAACATTTTTTTTAATTTGGTAGTTTTAAAATAATTCCATTATGAACTCAATAATGATTACAATTTATATACTCAAATTTAACAATAATTTAAGTTTGTTTGATGTAAAAATATCACAAGGAATCCACAGTAATTATATATATATAGTTTATTTTTATACTAATGCTTTACTCAGAAGTCAGAACCCTTTAGTTTTTAGAAATAATAAATATTTTACGATTTTTAGACAAATAAAAACATTAAAATATCGAATTGGCCTGGCAATAAAAAATTATGAAATCAAGATACAGCTTGAGGCTTGAACTTTAACATGTAAATCTACCATTGAGGTAAGATGTTAAATTTTATAATTTCAGTATTTATAAATAATGAAAATAATAATTATTATGCACAAATGAAAAAAATTAATAAATATTAATTTATTCAAATATCTATGAAATTATTGATTCTAATTGTCCTAAAATTTGCAAGTTTTCTTCTAGTTACCCACCCTGGTTTACTTCCTCTTTAAAGAATTTAATATTCTCAAAAAAGATAGCTCATAAAATATTTAAGCAGCTCCCCAACAGATATAATTACAATACATTTTCTAACTTACGCGCTCAATGTAAAATAAAAAATAAACTAGACTATTCAAGCTACATACAAAAAGCACAAAATTCCGTCTCAAATAATCCGAAATACTTTTGGGAATTTGTTAACAACAATCGGTCAAATACATCCCTTCCATCCATCATGTTTTATAATAATACTACAATATCAGGGGGTGATGAAATTTCCAACTGTTTCTCTCAATATTTTTCTACCGTTTTTAACCAATCAAAATCTGCCTCACACATTCCTGTTTTAAACGACTTGCCCCTAATTGATTTTAATTTATGTACTTTATCTTTAACTGATATTTTATATGAGCTTGATCACCTTAGTAATAATACGAGTCCTGGTCCTGATAATATTTCTAATATATTTTTTAAAGAATGTAAATTTGTTATAGCAGTTCCACTTTTATATTTATTTAATTTGTCACTTAAATCTGGTATTTTTCCCGATCCCTGGAAATTGAGTTATGTTACTCCAGTCTTTAAAGGCGGTGATAACTGTCTAATGACAAACTACCGTCCTGTATCCATTATATCAACTATACCTAAAATATTTGAAAATATTCTTAGTAAAATAGTATCTCCCTTATTTAAAAATATAATTATTGATGAACAACATGGCTTTTTTTCTGGTAGATCAACTACTACTAATTTATTAATATTCCAAAATTACATATTAGACGCCTTGAATATGAATTGTCAGGTAGATGTAATCTACACAGATTTTTCCAAGGCATTTGACAAATTAGACCATGACATTCTCGCAGCCAAATTACACAATTTAGGTTTTCGTAATCCTTTTCATTCTTGGTTAGTCTCTTTTATTTCTGGAAGAAAACAATATGTTAAAGTAAAAAAAATTGAGTCACCAATATACGATGCCAGTTCAGGGATTCCACAGGGTTCTCACCTAGCTCCCTTTTTATTCAATATATATGTAAACGATATAAAAGTTACAAATTCCCGATTATTACTTTTTGCAGACGATTTAAAAATATTCCGAATAATTAAATCTCCTTGTGATGCAGAATTGCTCCAGAATGACCTTAATATTCTCAATAATTGGTGTAGTCTTAATAAACTGTAATTCAATGTTGATAAATGTAAAATTATGACATATTCTAAAAAACGCGTAATTCAAAATTATAATTATTATCTAAATGGCATTGAATTGTCTAGAGATTCTCATATCAAAGACCTTGGTATTCATTTTGACTCTTCCTTATGATTCAATTATCACTATGCACATGTCATAAACAAATCATCTTCAATGTTAGGTTTTGTATGTAGGATGTGCTCTGATTTCAATAATCCAATTGCCCTAAAATCTCTGTATTGTGCATTTGTCCGATCGGTACTCGAATATAATTCTGTCATTTGGTCTCCCTACATGTCGGGTCCCACTGAAGCTATTGAAGAGATTCAAAATCGCTTCTTAAGGTTCCTTGCTTTCAGATGCGGTGTCCAGCGCCAGCGACACACATCCTATTCGCCATTACTAACATTAACCAATTTAGAAACGTTACAAACTAGGAGAATTAGAATCGATATTTGTTTCATTTTTTAATTATTAAATGGTAGTATAAATTGCTCTGAGCTACTTGGTAAATTTAATTTTCTAGTACCTTCCTCTCGCACTCGAAATACTATTACATTTTATGCGCCATTCCACCGTACTAATTATGCTCAAAATGCTCCCATTAATAGATTAATGTCCCTTGTAAACAAGTATAATATAGATTTGTTCTTGTATAATAATATTGTTTCTTTTAAATCATATCTTAAAAATAATTTAAATATTTCTTGATTATTATCCTGCGTATGTTAAATTTATTGTTAATAATATTGTTTCTTTTAATTCATATCCTAAAAATAATGTAAATATTTATATTTTTTTTTTGTTTATTATTTTGTTTATGTTAATATTAATAATATATCTAGAGCCAATGTATTTTTACTATAAGATGTACAACCTTTTCAACTTTACTTTGTAAACCATACATGGTCTTTGTTTAATCTTTATCTATTGGACCTAGCCCGTTTAAATAAATATAAATAAATAAATAAAAAAATAAATAAATAAATACAGGTAAATAATTTGAACCAAAATAATATAAAATTTGATAGTAATAATAATGCATTTTATTTTTTATGAGAGAAATGACATTTACTTTCCACATCCAGTTTTTTTTATTAATCTGTTTAGTAATTTTTCCTAGATCTACACAGGAAAAAATAATCAGTATTTGAGCAAAATAATTTTGTTGGTCCATTTATTTCTTCTCTGCGATCTAGATATGGACAGAGTCGCCTGTTACAGACACTTGTCATTGGTATTTTACAATAAATAAAAATTTATATTATTTATAAATTTACAGGATGATTGAGTGTAATATATATATATATATATATATATATATATATATATATATATATATATATATATATATATATATATATATATATATATATATATATATATATATAAATATATATATATTTAAATGATGAAGTTTGTTAAGTTGACAAAAAATATTTCTTTTTATCACATAGGTAGCTAGATGCATAATGCTATGGCCTATAAAGGGAGTACTATGATAACATTTTGAGTGATTGTAAATTAGTATCCATGAACATATAATAGGTACCTATTAATGTTTTGAAAATTGGCAGCTGATCATCAGTCATCACACTTGAGTAGATTATTTATGATAGTGGTCGTCAACCTATAATACAACATAAAATAAAACAGAACAAAAAATTAAAAAAACAGATAATCATGTACAATAATACAATTAAAAATGTAATTTCAGACCTGGGTTTAATTATAAATTGTCTTCATTGTCACTGGACCCCTTGTCAACTGGTAATAAAGTCAAAATACTTGGCTCCAACATGTTGTCTCTGAGGATTAAGTACGAGTGACTAACTGGAATGACGGTTAATAATATGGTGACTTCAATCAGTTCATTCAGTTCAATCACAGAACAATGATTCTATGGTGTTCATATCATAGAAAAGTTTATAGCATTCTAGGCGTTGATGACGGCCGACTAATGAGATGGGTACCTAACCTATGTTCCAATCATAGATGTCTGTATTATATAATGTATTATGACGGCTAAATAAGGTTAAAAAAAAAAAATAAATAAATAAAACTCAAAATTAGTTCTTAGTACAAACAATTTTCTATGCTTTACTGATGATTAAATAATATTAACTTAGTAAATAAGAGTCGTTTACTAACATCTTTTTTTATTATTATTATTCAAATTAAGGCATTCCTATCTAGGTAGCTAAGTATCTTAAGTATCCTAGCTAAGCTAGGGATCTAAGCCTACTGATATGTACAATTTACTAATATCTAAACTAGTTTTCAACTTGGCCACATAAATTAATACTATACTAAAAATGAATATAAAATACTACAAGAATATACGTTTTACAAAATGTTTGAATACTAATCAAACAATTTTTAAAAGTTCCTACCTATTTGTTACAGATTTTCTTAAGTAGGTATAAAAATAACCAGGTTTTATATATAGAAATTGTTTAGTAGACATATTAAAAGTATCCTAAACAAATAAAATTATGATTCAATCAAAATTGAAATGATTAAAAAAATGTAATTAAAAAAAGTGTTGAATGCCAATAAAAATATTTGATAATTTCAACTCAAATACTTTACAACACTGCTTATAGTAACAATACATTAACTCACCGGAAAAAATGAATGTTTTGACCAGGTCGGTGTCTATATTAGTACATCCGTACGCAAACGCATGATACCGGCACAATTTAATTGAATTTAAATTACATTTAAAACATTACAGTGAATAGAAAACACGCTTGAAAACCACACTAACACTCAGTGACGTATTTTCAAATTTTTTCTGGGGGGGGGGTCCAAAAATATTTTTTATATTCTGAGTAACCCTCTTCAGTCTTCTCCATTTGAATTACAAATTATAACATAATATAATATCATTATTTTTGTGTATATATATATACATTATAATATTGGTGGTAAATGAATATTCTCTTCCTCTATTCTTACGTAATAACTAATAACTAATAAATCATTTATGACTTAAATGCAATTTTATAATATATTTTGTATTTGAGTCTGGAATCTTGTAAATAGAATTATTATGATATTATATATTGTACATACAGACATACTACATTTCATTTCAGATGTAAATTTAATTTTGTTTTCTTCTGGGGGGGGTTGAGACCCCCCCCCCTCCCCCTAAAAACGCCACTGCCAACACCGTGACCGTATAACTCTGATTCTTATTTTCAATTTTGAACGTTTGGCCGGCCACGAAATTGGCGGCAAAATATTGTCATGCTTTAAAATATGATAACGCGAGTACCTTATCTATAGCCCAATATATAGACTCTTTTGTGTTTCCAACGTTCGGTCATCAGTGCCCAGTGGTCGGCTCGCTTTGCCGCCATTTTTTTCGGTTCAACGCTATCGTTTGATTTTTGTCACTGTGACACTGTGTCTGTCTCTGTGTACCGACCGGCGAATGTTTGCCCGGGACGCAATGGACGCCGAATGATTCGACAGCGAGAAAAAAACCAATCGATTCAAAGAAAGGTATGGTATACATAAGCTGCTTAAAGTGTGTTCAAGTGTGTGTTAGTCATTAGTAACTAGTATGAACTGGGTGGGCCCCATTGAAATAAAAATGTTTTCGTGATAAACCGCCCAAAAATGTTTGCTGATCTAATATATTGTTAATCCGACCTGATTTTATATCACTTCGAATACTTCATAGTCATGGTAAAACTTAATAGTTAATTTTGTATTCTTTTCAATTATGAATTTTCATTAATTTTAATAAAATGGAAAAAATTAAAATCACCTACTCGTCCTCAAGGCCTAATGGTTTCAAAATTAATTCATGAAGTAATCTATTATTTTAGAGACCTACAAGTAGATCAGAACCGTATTTGTTATTTGAGCCGAGTTGATATCAACAGTTGTTAGGTACTTGAAATAACTCTGGGCTTAGTTTACCATAGACTTTTTGAGTAATTTCTATTAGTGAACCGTGTTAACAATGACCCTAACATCTGTCGTGTGTACATGTATACATGATTTAGAGTTACGTATCAATTTATTCGAGTGCTTACCAAAATGTTTTTAACAGGTAAAATTATTTAAATGGTAATAGTGAGTGTTTGTCCGTCTGACATTTTAGTTTAAGGATTTGTCTTTGTACTCCTGTGGTTATTTTAATTTTATTTATTATAAGGAACATACCTGCATACCTATGTTTCTAAAGTTTGTTTCTTTTATTTTAAATGTTCCCTACATATTTCATATTTGTCCAACAATTTTGAAATACTCAATTAGCTATAGTGCATGATTAACTTTTAGGTTTTATGTTTTTAGCTTAGTCATTACCTGTTCTGTTTTCGAGTTAAGGTTCTCTCACATGAAATATATCTCATATTAGTAGATCCTATATATATATTAATACATATTAACTTGGTACCTATAAACTAAAAGCATTTAATTGTATTATAAATAATTAAAATGTGTTCATATTGTTCATAATGCTGCTTAATTTCATTAGTATTTTTACTTCTGTATGGAGGTAAATAGTTTAAAGTTGACTTACTTTAGAAAATAATTTTCATAAAAAATTTCTAGAAAACATAAGACATCAAACATGTATCCTCAGGAGAATATTACAAATATATATCTTTATTAGGTAATAATTCTGTAGTTATTGTTGTAATTGTATAGTATTTTCTAGTCAATAAGAATATTCGTTATAATATTTAATCTGTTTGAACTACCTATCTGATACAAATATATTTAATTTTCAGGATCAATACAAAATCTGAAGAAATTGAAATACATTTTATAATTTATCCTACATTATTATTGCATTGAATACTACAGTTAACATGAGTTCTCAATCTAAGCTAAGTCAAAGTAAGAAACATTATTGTACTTACACTAATTATTTTTGTTTGATAATTTATTTTTAATGAATATTTTTTCTTGTGTGTTTTATTTACATTTTAGAGTTTAGTCAAAAGATAAATCAATCAGATTCACAATTCAAAGATGAAGATTGGTGCAGCGGAAGTATCAAATCTATTACCCTGGAAAATTTTATGTGTCATTCTCATTTTCATATAACATTCAATCCTCGAATAAATTTTATATCCGGTTTAAATGGTAGTGGAAAAAGCGCTATTCAAACTGCTCTTGTCGTTGGTTTTGGAGGTCGAGCAAATGTTACAAGTCGAGCATCTTCCTTGAAGTCACTGATAAAATTTGGATGTTCTTCAGCTTCTGTTTCAATAACTATAGCAAATGGAGGCAATTACTATGAAATTCAACCTTACAGACCGGAATTATATGGCAAGCAAATTACTATAGTGAGACAAATTTCAGAATCTTCTAGCTCTCCATATAAATTTTTCGATGAAAATGGCCGACTTGTTAAAAGTAATAAAAGTGAGTTGATAAAAATGGCACAACATTTCAATATTTTGGTTGAAAATCCAATATGTATAATGAACCAAGGAATGGTGAAAATATTTCATAAAAATGCCAATCCAGAAACTAAGTATAATTTATTTTATAAAGCTATATCTGCCGATGTTTTCAAAGAAAATATTGAAGAAGCAAAGTTAGTGTCCAAAGAATATACAGAAAAACTTGAAAACATTAAAAATGTTTTAGAACAATGTTTTCAAGAAGTAAGCAACTATGAAACTTATGAAAAGAAAACTAAACAATTAGATAGATTTAAAAAAACTCTATATCAGTTTCAAAATGAGTATGCATGGCAATTAGTTAAACGACAAGAAAAAACGTATATTGATCATGTTAATGAAGTTGAAACACTTGAAATGGATATAGCACAAAATTCTGGTAATACAGACGTTTTGAATGAAAGTATAAGAACTTGTTCTGAGAAATTAACAGAAAAGAAAAATGAATTAGCAAATATCGATGAATTCCGTTCAAGAAATCATTTTATTTACATGGATTTAATGAAACAACTGCAGAATAAAACCATGGAGCGTGATGCAGCGATGAACAATGCAAAAAAATATGATAATACATTGAGAATGTTGTTAAATGATAAAAAAGAATTTGAAAAACACATGGAAGTTGAACGCCAAAAAGGTAATACAAATACTTTAGCTCAGTATAAAGAAAAACTTGTTCGCTATGAGAAACATATATCTGAAGTTGAAGCAGCTTGGAAAACAAATTTAGACCATGAGCAAATTTTACGTCATACAGTTGATGATTTATTACAAAGAGTTGGAAATTTAAAAAATAATGAGGTTACTCCTTTGCAAAGAAGAATTAATGAACTTAATAGGAATATCAGTAGTATTTCTCAACAACAAGATAAGATGCATTTTTATGGGAACTGGATGGCTCAACTTGTTCAAACAATCGATAATGCTTTTAAACAAAACCGGTTTCTTAAAAAACCAATAGGACCTATTGGAGCTTACATTAAAGTCAATAACAACAAATGGATATTTTCTATTGAAAACCACTTGGGTCGTGGAAATTTAAGAACGTTTTTAGTTGATAACTTTGCAGATAATAAAGTACTTCAGTCAATAATGGAAAAAGTAATTCCAGGAAATACGAGAAAACCAACTGTTATCACTAGTAAATTTGTTGACAGAGTTCATGATATTTCTTCTAAAGAAACTACAAATAGTATGTTTCGTATGTTAACTTTTACAAATCCTGTTGTGGCTAATTGTCTGATTGATAACAACCGAATTGAAACAATAATGTTAGTAAATAGCACATTGGAAGCTACACCTCTTATGGAAAATGCATCACAGGTTCCTAGGAATTGTCATTTCTGCTTAACATTAGATGGTACCCAAGTGTATCCTAATCCTTCTTACAGAGTATATTCCCTACAGAATCCTTGTGAACCAGTGCTCTTGCAAAGTGATGTATCACTTGCTGTTAATAATTTAAAACGTGAAAAACAAGAACTGGAGTTAAAAATCAATAACTTAAATAAAGAATTTCGAGATTTAGAAGAATCAAAATTAGAAAAGCAAAAACATTTGAAAAAAACTCAGTCAGAATCTATGCTGCTACAGACCAAGTATGATGAATGTGCAAAAATAATTATTGATCTTAAGGCTAAATGTGAAGAAGAACAAGATGATAGAATAGCTTCTATTACTGAAGAAATAAATGAAATTAATATAAAAATTGCTAATACTACAAAAATGAAAGAAGATATTCTAAGACCGGTTAATAATTATGATTCTGAAATTGATGAGATCAATAAAAAAATTAAAAATATTAAAGCTACTATTGATAAAACTGACCGATCTTCTCTTATAGAAGAAGTTGAAAGTCTTCAAGTCAAAATAAATAATTTAAAAATACAATTGTCGGATTATGATAAAAAAACGGAGGAACAAAAACAAAAACTGAAAAATATAATTAAAGAACGTGATATTCAGAAACAGTTACTGGAAAAATATAAAAAAGAAGCTGAAAATTTATGTGAGAGAATTGATGAAACACGTGATGAAGAAGTTATTCAGAAGGACATTAAAGACTTTAATCAAAGGGCTAAATTATTGGAAATGGAATTGAAGAAAAGAAGAGAAGACTATATGGTTTTGAAAGATGAATACTTGAAGAAAAAACAAGAATTCATTAATCATAGTAAGTTGCATCAAACAATTTTTGACATTTATCAACAAAATGACAAGGCTGTTGAACGCAGTACAATAGCTCTTGACACTTACATAGATTTTATAAGAAGTCTTGTCATTGAGTCTTTTGATTTGGTGTTGTCATTACGTAAAATTAAAGGCAAACTCACAATTGAACCAAAAGAAAAAAGTATGGTTATTAGCATGTTTGATGATATAAGTACTTCATGTGCGTCTGGCGGCGAACGGACATTTGCAACGGTTGCTTTGATTTTGGCTTTATGGAGCAACATGCAAATACCATTCTACTCTATTGATGAGTATGATGTGTACATGGATAATGTCAATCGAATTGCCACTACTCAGCTGATACTAATGGCCATTGAAAATCGCAAAAACCAGTTTATATTTCTTACTCCTCAAGACATATCACACGTAAAGAGTGGACCAAACATTAAAATCGTAAAACTAAAAGAACCTAGGTCATAGAATTTATTAATTTTTAACTACTGTTGTGTTTATATAATATTTTATCAAATTACCAGTGACTAAACAGTAGGGTAATTTAAAAAAATGATAATTATATTCTCATCATTTTTATTTGTTGTATTATGTTTTATTTGATTAAATAAATTATTTGTTTGGTTCAAGTTTTTTTTTATAAATTGAATTGAACTCTTAACTTGAGAAAATGATAGCTGTATTACAAAGATATAACTTGTATCTGATATTTTTAAATAATCAGAAAAATAAGAAACTATTTTGATTTTAATTTAAAGTTGAAGACTTAACATTTAATAGTTTTTAATAATTTATTTTAAGTTTTATAATCTTTTATTTAACTTAACATCAAATAGATAACTAAATATATCATTTAATCATTTTTCATCACTGTACAAATTATTAATTAACTGCTCTACTATGAAATCTTTAATACAAAATTTCTTTCGTCTTGAACAAAATTTTAACAAAAAGAGAAATAATTATTGTAAAAAAAAAAAAAAAAATACATCCAACTTAAAATTGTTTATGATTAAACATAGATTTAACAGTAGCTATAACAAAATTGTATTCAGAAAGTCAATACAAATCAAACTAAAAAGTTTTTAACTTAAATACATCATTATAAAAAATTAATTTTTTAACTTGATTTAATTATTTTATTTGCAAACATTATCTTTGATCCATTGGTTTACCCAAGTACTTATTTGTGCAATGTTACGTTCCATATCAGCATAAGTTTCATTGCGCAATTCGTGTACAATGTTTTTGTCATACGATTCCATTGCTTCTTCATATAAAGTTTGAAATATTTCACATTCAACATTGTTTTGAAGCTTTTTCGTTGAATAGCCTCTGCAAAATAACGGATAAAAAATTAATAATACACATAGTAAATGAGAAGATAAACCAAACCAAACACAGATTTTTCGTCAACATTTATATAAAACCATCTTTTAACAGATAGAAAATATGCAATGTCGTCAGTAAAAAATGTTAGTAGAGAATGATAGAATGAGAGAAATCAGTTATTACAAAAATAATTCACTGAAAAACTACAACTCTTGAGTAGCTTTATGTCTAATAAGATTATAAAAAGAAAGTGGCAAACCTATAGCATTTCAGTGGTGTCACTAATCATTGGGAAAATTTCATCAATGGCACATGAACAAAAATTTATCAACATTTTTATGGAAATTAAAATTTGAATTACAATAATTGTAAAATTGTAAGTAAAATAAATTTGACAGAACAAATTTTTATATTTTTATAATGATTATATTCTTTTAGACGTTTATGTTTATCTGACGTAACAAATAAAAATAAATCATCAACAAAGAAACTGGTAAAATAAGGAAACACTAAAATTTTGTAAATCTGAAATTTGCTTCCTTATATAATTATATTCTCAAAATATTTATACATAAAATGTGTTTAAATATTAAAGTATTAATAAATAAAACAAAAGTGATTCATTCCATTTTTCATACTTTCATTTTTTTTTTTTACTTATTTATGGAAGCTTATCTATTATGAATTTGATAACATTATATTTTATTAAATTAGTAATTTAAACATAAAAATACAGCAGCAAAATTAACTCTAAAATATTAATTTTTTATACGATTCAATATTTATATCAAATTTAAATATATAATATTATACACAATTTACAAAACAAAAACAACTAGTGCGTTTTCTTTTGGGGAGCGAAAAGCACTAATTTTAGTATGTTTTGGTAATAGAAAGGTTTTTTTCAATAATCTCAACAAATAATATGTAAATATGGTATTCATGTTGTATGCCACTTATTTTATTGTGTCATATGCGATCTACCAGCAAAACAATTTTCTTTCCCACTTTATTTTCAGACTTAAGACTGAAGTATTTTATGAGTTGAGGTGGTTAAAATTTGTTTTTTTTTTTTCATTTGCCAAGTATAGTTTAATAATTAGTATAATGTTGATATATATTGCTAGCTTTTATCGCATTGTCTTCTTTTTACAAAAATGCTATACACTTGAATATAATTGAATGCCTCTTAATAAACATTTAAAAAGATAACTATAACTTATCTTCAATTACAGGCATAATAATTATCAGCAGTAGACTGTATTATCAGCATTAGACCACATACAGCATGAATATCGCAAATGCTATAAAATTGTTTTAAATTTAATTTTGAACTAACCATTAGAAAATAAACAAGTTATTTTTCATTCAGAAAACTAAAAATAAAAAAATTTAATTTAAAATTTGTTATTTATATTTTACTATAGCAAAATTAAATTATTTATTTGGAGATTGAATAATTGTATACTTAAAAATAAGTAAAAAGAGTATGAGTGAAAACTTTTTTTTAATAAAAAGTGTGAGATAAAACATGCGTCCTTCCATAGACATCTCTATTGTCAAAATAATAATAAAAGTAATTTCAATGATTAAACAGAGCATGGAACTAATAGAATAAATTAGGGGATGTACATTGTACAGTAACTTTAGAAAACAAGAAACAGTTATAAAGTTATATTTTGCAAGAGTGAAAAATAACTTCTTCATTTTTATAATAATTGGTCTTAGTTGTGCCACTGTTTGAAACAATTAATAATTACAAGAAACCATTATTATAATTTATCAATCAGTAAAAAACATAAACGTCTCAATAAAAATAGAAATACATATTTTTCATTTTTAAAGGGTTTTTATGTGGCAGATACTAATGTCACCAACCTTTTTTCAAGACGATCGTACAATAAGGTATTGTTAGTTCTCAATACAAATACTACGTCAAACCAACGTTCTGGAAAGAAATCGCAACCATGGTAATCAACGATTTTACCACCTTCTTCCATTCTAGATTCTAATTCGTCCAATAACTGAAAAAGGTAAAACACCATTTGTAAATATTAATAATAAACATGGCGAGTCAATACACACTTTATCTTCATTGAGTACATGACATTCAAGATCTTCATCATAACCAGAATAACAATTAAACTGCTTAGCTACTTGACCGACTTCAATCCACTCCATGTCTAATCCATTTCGAATCAATTCTTCACACAGTTTTGACTTTCCGACACCGGGTGTACCTAGAGTGAACAAATATGACAATTAATTTGACAGTGACAAATTATTTTAGACCAATGAGTAGGAAAGTATTAGCAACGAAAATAATTTTGTTGAGAAACCGAGGGTAATGGACATTATTATATTCAGTCATAGTATAACACAGGCCTAATGGTACGGCTTACAATTATTTAAACGAGTTATTAAAAATATTAACTGTGTTATTATTAAAATTAGAAATTAGGACTTGATAAAATCAGGGCAATTTATAACTAGGTAAATAAGCAATCTAGTATTTGTTATATCTAACCGGTGCCTACTCATTAATATTACTATTTTTTTTTTTGTGTAAAATTCATTACCTACTAATAACTGATAAGTATTGTGATGGATTTTATTAACACGGATATAAAAGTTTGAATATTAGTACCCTATTGTAATGTCCTACAATGATATGTAACAATACAAAGTGTACAGTGGCAACATTTCAAAAAATGTTGATCTCTATGACAAGTTACACTTATAAGAGGTGTGAAAAAAAACATTATAATATTTTACTGTACTCACCGGTAACGAGAATATTGGGTTTCCTTCTCATATTAGAAGCGATCGAAGAGAACCGGAAATCGTTTATGAGGAATATCTCGTCGTGTAGAACAATAGAGTCGTCTCCGGCCGCCGAGTGCGATTATAGCCGCGACAACCAATACGCCGCGCAGATTGTCGTGATGATCCCACGATATTGACGAAGAAAAATTCAATAATAATATGTTTCACGCACGTCGACGTCGATTACGGATCGTCAATCGTAATGGAATAATGTCGAAACTGATAGTGAATATTGATATCGTTATCAACTGTCAAGAAGTAGTCCCAGGCTGGATGCGAGACGTCACCGACGTTCGTGGGAGGGGGAGTAACTCTATAGCTGGTATCAGAGCACGTGATTTCGACCGCTCCGATAACACTACGTAGTCGTTTTTATCGTCACCGGACCACGGTGGTCCAACGTTATATTTTTGTTTTGACTAGCTGCTCTGGACTACGACGTTAGGTGGACGTGAGTGGTGACGTGGTGGACGAACCACGGAGGCGGCGAAACGACCATGCTGTAAAACGTCGCTTTAAGGCCGGCCGCACACCAATAGAGCAAAACTGCTTAAAGCAGACTGAGGCAGCTTTATTATGACTAATTAAAAATAGAACACATGTAATTCAGTGAAACCCGCACACTGATAAGTCATAGTCAAAACCACGGTCTTAGAAGATATCTTCTAAGACCGTGGTCAAAACAAAACATTTTTACTCTTCAGTCAATTCTAGTCATGACTAATCGTGTTCTATCGAAATAGAACATGCTCTATTCCGTCAGTCAAAACAAAACAATTTTTATCAGTCAAACAGCCAGTTTCACCGGTATTAGATGGTTAACTAGTTGGATACCACAGTCGTTGCAGAATTAATATTATTAATATAATTAATTATACAATTCATATTATCATACATATTTTAAATTTTTTTTATACGTTATACATTTTGTATACCTATATAAAGGTAATTATAAACATATTCCACATATTACATTAAATATTAACAAATAATAAACATGTAACGTATTATTTTAAATTTTCTACTCAGTCTTAACTATGACCACTGAAAATATAAACCTGGAAACACTAATAACACTTGTTCAACAAAGATCTACCATCTATAATTATAAAGACAAACAACATAGCAACCGAGATGTTCAGGAAAAATTATGGACAGAAATCTCCAGAATACTAAAAGCTCCAGGTAGGTACCTATAATATTTTATAATAATTTAATTCTAGCAGCGCCGGCGAACGATTTAGCGGGGCCCGGGGCACGTATTTTCACTGGGCCCTAGAAATAAACCTTGGGTCGGTTAGAGCTACAACTGGTTGAGTGGTTGAGTTTATTCACATTTTCTGTTTTATATCGTGTAAATAGAATAGCACTCATAATTATTTTTTCGTAGATTTTTTACGTAATATTGTTTATATACTATTGGGGCGAAGAAGTGAATAATATCGACGATTTTATTACATAAGTAGGTACTTAAACAATATGAAACATGATATTAAAGATAAATATTGAAATACCATTCAAATTTTCACACAATAGACGGAACTTGATTTAGTTGGTTTGAAAAACAAAATTTCAGGCTGACCTGATCATTAAATTCGTTGAAACGCGCGGGGCCCCTAAAATGTCGGGGCCCGAGGCAGCTGCCACGTCTGCCCTGCCGTTCCACCGGCGCTGAATTCTAGGTTTCGCAGCTGAGCGCCTTCCTGCTCAAGCCCTTATGTTATTTTGAACTATTTTATGTTTTTATATGAAATCAAATTTTTTTTTTGATTTCACTTTGGCAAATGTTTGTTGAGTTCTTTTCGTTTTTTATATGTTATTTTATATAACCAAAAAAAAAAAAAAAGAAAAGAAAACACTCGTCACGCGTATACTATGTTAAGACTTGGGCTAAGATATGTATGTATGATATACTAACAATATAAAACACACATGGGTGCGAATGAAGTAAACATATTTAATTAAATACAAATTTAAAGTTCTTAAATTTGAAAAAAAATAAAGTAGGATGTACAACATATTACGATACTTACCAAATAATTTGTTGCTAACAGTTATATTATTGGTTAGTCGTTTGGTTTTAACAAGTATTAAGGTTTGAAAATAAAGCGGATATGATTTTGGTAATATGTAATCCGGGCCCTTTTTTTTTTTTTTTGGTCTTTTTTTTGTAAGTAATAGACATCACATTTAATGTTAATTACGAAACTGCAAAAAGGTTTTGCCGGACAAACTAGTTAATGAATTTAAGTCGATAATGCCAATAACAATGACCGCTCACAAATATTACCCAATGCCGGCCCTGCACAAGCTGCATCTGTTGTCGCCGTGCGAACGACTAAAACGTCTGAATTTAACGGGACGAAAAGCATAGTCTAGCTGCACGTTTTACTATCGTGTTACTGCCTGTTAAGAAATAAATAAGCCACTTGGATCCATTTAAACGTTTTGAGCTCATATTCATCCTGTGAACAAATCGCTTAATACGATCGTTTTAGATTTTAAACCCGAGTGTGAACTGACGAGAGTGCAGCCGGGCGTGCAACACATCCGGGGTCCCCGCGTTATCGGGGCGAGGAGCCGGGAATATAACCAATAGGGACGGCGAGCTTGTACACACACATAGGTCGTACCCACACGATTTTTTCTCGAAACCCTCGTCATGTACCTAAATCGCGCATTGTGTATCAGTTTTTATTATAAAAATATAACACAGCAATAATACGCCCGATAAACAAGAGAGCCATTAGGAAAAAACGAGCGCGTGGGTGTGACATAAGCGAAGCTTCTTACGAATTTTATATCATTTCTAATAATAATAATAGTGACTAATAAGTGATTGCTTAAAAGGAGTTTTGTTTACAGAATATAAAAAAATATGCCTTTTTTTTACTTAAAAATATAGCATATTATTAAATCATCGCACATAATAATAATTTACCCATAACTTTGTGCCTACCTATATTTTTACACACTGTCAACAGCGGTATAATTGAAAGGAATGAACATAGTTCCCCAGGAAAATTTTGGATTCTGAGCTAAGCATAAAATGCATTGTCGTGTTGGTTTTACAACTATGATATTTGAGTAGATAGTTACCTATTTTGTTTTTTTGGCTAGGTAATTAAATCTGTTGAAAAGTTTCGTAACTTCTTGGTACTTTTAACAAGTAAGTAAGTTTTCAAGATTATCGATAGTTTTTTCAAACTTAAAATAAAACTTACGAAAATAATAGTAAAAACGGTAATATATGTCATAAACAATAGATTTTCATAAAGACGACTTTTTGAAATTAACATTTAGCCAAGAAACCTTGAAAATTATAATCTCTTTTGAAGATTTGGATTTAGACGTATACAACTTATTTGAAATTTCGTTATTCATACTGATGTAATACCCCATTTAATCTATTATTGTATTTTACAAATATATAGTAAACAACTTGATGCGCTTTTGGACGGTCAGTGTATGTTCATAAAATACGAGTAGTTATATTTTGCTAACTGCTATTAAGGGTTATGAGTGCAAAGCACTTCAACGTGCCGGATGGAAAACGATGATATGCCTCTCTCCCAAGACGAATTTCTAACTACGTCACAGTCTCCAAAACTTCATCGTGTACACATATTTCGGAATGATCTAGAATTCTTAATATGAGCTGTGTACCGCCCACCCGTCCACCTACCTAAAAATTTGCACTCTAGGTATATAAAACTCGCTAAACCACGTATTGACGTAGTCTTGTGTACCTATCTACGTGTCATTGACTCACATCAAATAATACCGTGATGTTGATGATTTAAAAAAAAATTTTGATAAGGTCAAAAAGTGCAGCAGTCAAACGTAGGAAACTTCAGGGGGTTCGTCCTCCTCTTTACGAAAAAATCAGTTCTTACCGTATATTTTTTAAATGTGGTATTACATAATTAATAAACAAATATCGCTGATTAATTCAATGATTTTTTTTTCTAAACATCCACCGGAATTTCATTATTATTATGATCGTTTTTTTTCGCCCTTGAGAGCTGATTATCCTTTATACGCGGGTAAAATTCTATGATCGGTGTTGTACTAGATTTTTTTCTATAGTAAAATTAGTCTTGAATCACGCTAGTAAAGACAAATTATACACGCATTGAGGTCAGAACTATCGCCATAGAATCAATTTGAACGACCGATAACATTATAAGTGTGGTTAATGGTTGTTTTTCTCATACCTATGATTAATTTGCTCGATGTACTATAAAACTGACAGATACCAATTGAAAATTCTCACTTATATAAATCTATTTATTTTAATGATCTTCTATTCGTATTAATTTATCTTTGTTATTTAGGTATGTCTACTAGCTTAGAAAAATTCCTCAGTTAGGTTGAAGTGGTTTGAACATCAATCATGGTTATTCACTGTTGTATCTATTGGTGGTTGTTTAAATATTATGATAAACAGGTACATATTTATAAATTGATATATAATATAGCCAAACTAGGATTTTAAACTACGTAGGTATATTGTGTAATAAACCTAAATAAATAAAAGCCTAGGTATGGCTTGAATGCGGGGTCATAAATATTGAGTAAATATATGCTTACCTTGGTTTGTATTTTTTAATTTTATTTTTTATTATTGTCCTGCAGGCTACAGGAGATTTGTAATTGCAATTTTTTTTGAATCGACCCTATAAGGCTACAACTTAAGTTTTTGGTCAATATGATATATCAAAAATAAAAAAGTTTTAGGAGATAGGGATGGGAGTTCATCTTTTGTTCGAAAAATAACGTCTCTGAAAATTTAATATGTAGTGTACTTGTACCTAAAATATTCTATATTTTTTTGTAAGGTCTTATTTAAAGTAATCTAAACTATAAAACGAGCAAGGAATTGTATGTACCTATTTCCAGTCATGCCATCTCGAAAACGGCTCTAACGATTTTTCTTATATTTCATATATAAAGAGTTTTCGACCTCAGGAATCCAATGGACTTAGTCAAAATTTCAAGAAAATTTCATTTCAATGAGATTTCTTAAAAAATCTTTATACAGTAAAAGTATCTGTGGGTGAGGTTCGCGGTACGGCAACGGTCGGCGGCTAGACGTGGCCGCCCAAACTTCCCCTTCAATATCACCGTCGCGCGACGTGATAGTTCATATCTTTATACGTTGCTAATGGAAAACCTTTCTTGGGACCACGATGATGACAACGTGACGTTCTGGGTTCTGGTAACCTACACTTCGATTCTCCCTGCATGTAGCGTTCTCCCTGCATCGGACCCCCAGCGTGTCCGACGGCCAGTCGTTGAGTGATAAAAAAAAAAAATACACATTTAACTATTTAAATGATACAAATAGTACTTTTAAAAATTCAAAAAATTAATTTTTTAAATAATATTCACAAATTTAATGGTAAATATCTTTTAATTTTACATTTTATGAAACATTTTATTAAACAGTACTTCTTCAAAAAGAACAAATTCAAAACTCAAATTCAAACTTCCGTGTATATACTTATCAAGTAAATATTAATATTTTTTATTAAATGCAGTTTACAAATTATTTTATGGAAAAAAATTTATTTTAAAATAATAAATTATAAAATTTTCTTCGTTTAATTACACGAAATTTCCCACGTATACCTCATATTCGGAAAGTACCAATAAATTCTTTAAGCTTTGAACTTTCAGTTTATCACTATCTGCATTGGAGAATTCGCGATTTCATGGTAAAAATAATTAACTTCACGAATTCTCCCCATAAGACTAATGCAATATTTATTTATCTTTGCACCCTTATATCTAAAAATTTTGCACGACAATCGACTATAAGACCCATACAATTTGATTCCTGAGGCTTTTCTCTAACAACCTGTATATGTCTTAGTTGGGGAATTCATTGGCCAGAGCATCCTTAAAATCTTTAAGATATTTTTTTTCATAATACTCTAAAAAAATATAAATTTATAAATATACAAAGATAAAAAATTCGCTTGACATTTTAAGATTTTATTTTTCAAATATTATTTCCGAAAACAAATTAGTAAAAAATAGTAAAATTTCAAAACACAACATATCAAGTTTATACATTAAGGGTGACTTTTGCAAGCTATAATTTTCTGAACATTTTTTATTTACTAACGAAAATCTACTTACAAAAAAATAAGCATACTTTTTTGCATAAAAACAATACAGTGTAAAATAACCGCACCTTATTTACTAATAAATAGATCGGAGATCGGCCTTCCTAGTACTAAATATTTACCCACAGTGACAAAAATTAACTGTACACAGACAATTACCTACAAAATGTATTCATATTATTTATTATTATATAGATAAATACCAACTAGATTTTCATAACATGAGTAAACATTTAAATCACTTCCCCCTTTTTGTTGATTTCTAACTCCAGCAATTCATCAAATGAGTAGAATATGCAAGTGACAATGACAACAATTTTAAACACCCATAATTATAATTATATTGAATTTGAAATATTTTTACTCATATTTATATTAGTTAGGTGCTTAAATTAAACGAATGAATGAAATTGTATCAACAATAGATACTAGACCTATTGTCATTGCCCGTTGGTACACATACGTCCGTGCATATTGAAATGTCCTACAAAAGAGGATGTAACTCACTTTTCAGGATAGCTATTTTAAGTTGTAAAATTCAATTAATTTACTTATAGTAGTTTTTATTACATTTTTTGTAGTTTATTCAAATTTTTATAAGTATAATAGAGAAATAGAATAATGTTATTATACAATTATTTCGTTTTTTGACCAATGTACTCGAGTCACGCTCTTTTATTTTGTAGATTATAAAGATGTAACTCTAGTTAAGTCTTTTTTCGGGGGAAAATTAAAAGTTTTACATTGTTCTTACAAGTCATATACTTCTGCTAAACAAAAAAACGACTTCTCGAGGAACTTGATGACATTTTTATGACACCTGAGTCTGGATATTTTTCAAACGTAAAATATTAATTCAATCGTATGAGGAATAAGTTTGTTTTAAAATAAATATTATTAGTTGGTATATTTAAATTAATATTATCCGTTGAATCGAGTTTTATAATTTTCATACTAGGTTTCTGCTCAAACACTTCTTAAATATCTATCACCAACAACATCGATTATAATTTGTGACGAATATTAATTTTGCAAAATAAATTATTTATACATGTTTCAATAATATTTTTTTAAATACACTAGAGGCTGCACACTCATATTTTAAGATTGTGGATGAAGCGAAAAATGTGATGAATGAAGTTTGCTAATTTGTTCAATAATGTACTCGTACTTTTTTGAGATAGTAATAATAGTAGTCTAAAAGTCACGTTCAGCTCCTCTACACTTTATCTAATAAATGGTAGGTACTTCAAAGCGGTCATCATTAGAAACGTTCAATTGTTTTCAGCACAAGAAAAACTACCGTACAGCTGTGTAAAAAGATTGCGAACAGTTTGAGCTCACATATCGTATTAGCGATTAGAAAATGAAAGAAAAAAGTCATTTAAGTCTTTTATGGTGTCTTCCGGGCTACAGCCCTCTCAGTGGCCCGTTTATTCCACCGAGAATTTACACCAATAATTACTAACAATGAAATTGTTTAACTCACAAAAATGTCTAGGGGTGAGTAAGGAATGAGAATCCGGACTCCTAGACCACCTCAGTTTAGACCTTGGTGTTTAATATTCTTATACGATTCATCTTAAGACTTACATAGTTACGTGCACTCTTAGAGATACTTATTAGTCATTACACAAAATTTAATGTATATTAAATACATATATAGTATTAAAATTTCAACCTAAAAACGCGTTCAGAAAGCCTCAACATGGTGTAAAATATTATTTGCAACAATAAGTATAGTTGCACTATTATTTATTATAATATACCACGTGTTCGTGTATACGTAATAACTAATATGTGTTATCATCACGAACAACAATACTTCAGTATTAACTACATCTCAGTTTATGGTTATTATTACCATGCTACTGTTTAAGTTATTTTAACGTTCTTGGGTATAAGGACATAAATTATTCAGTTATATTAAGTAGCGCAGAACGACAAAAAAAAAAAAGGATAACATGTGATGCTTATACTATGAAAGATATCGTTTTATACATTTATTTTAGTTTACGATTGTTTTACTCAGAAGTCACAGCCTCGAGGTATACTTTCATCCATACGTGAAGTAAGTTCATTTTTTCAATACCTATGGAAATTCATAAATTTCCTTATTTAATAGGAACTACTTTGTTAACGAATATAAAATTAAAGGTGATAAATGAGTTCCACTAATAATTGTTAGTTGTAGATACGATGAACTGACAAATTCATTATTAAATACATACATATTATACATAATACGAATACGATTGCGAATTTTATAAATAAGTAAAATTGTATATATTTATATATATTTACAGCATATTTAAAGAAATGTAAAATATTATTTTATCCAAATGAGATATATTATTTTTTTTACAAAAGAAACACTAAAAAATATTTCGAACAGTAGGTACATTAGATTTTCCAGCAAATAATAAAGATTGAACAAATGTTTTTGAAAATATTTTTTTTTTATGGACATCTTATAAAATAATTAAGTACTAGAATATTTAAGTTTATAAAGATATAAAAATATTTATGATTAAATATTACAGTATACTCTTTAACAACAGAAGAAATCTGTCAAGTTGTATATGTACGTTATAATATTTAAATATGACAATTATTTTGAGTGCATATTTGGATTTAGTATAAAACTATGTTGTATGTTTATAAAAACAACCAAATTAAAAACAACGGAATAAGTCATAAAATAAAATTTGTCAAGCATTAATATTTCAATGAATAATTATTATAATATTTTCAACTAGCGAAAAGTGTGTTTAAATAAAAAAAAAACGTTATTTTTACTTTTTGTCAAAACAATCAATTCAAATAAAATTATTTTTTAACCTTGATCTGTCTGGACTCAAAAACGTAGGTACTAACACTGTGTGCAAAACATGTTCAATATTTAATACTTAACTTTTGCCCAATGATATTCGATTTCCTTTCTTATTCTAGAGGGAGGGGAGGGGGGTAGAAGTATGATAGTAAAATGTGCAGTGATAATACATTGCTAGTGCCTAGATCAATTAAATTTATTGTTCGATTGATTGCTGTGAGAAATTCATCGACACCGCACACGCATTAATATTTAATACGCGTGTGCAAGTGTGTAAATCGAATGATTACAGTATTACATATTGATATGTTAATGTTGTACATGCGGTTTCACCAATTGCGAGATTTTCGAATTTGTACGTACATTATATAGCTCAAAACTTTAGACAGTTGTTCTGTCGTGTCGACCATTGAGTTGTTGTTCGTGATTTGATTTTAATAAACACCGTGTTCGTTGTCATCACACGATAAATAATTTATCGCTGCGTATCACAGATACACACTGCATATAATACGTATACATACGTATAATCGTACACGGTGACCCAGATGCTGATTCTTCAATGTTCTTCGAGTCCTTGAATTACCATATGGTTGCTCGCACGTTTCGGATACGTAAAATTTCAATGTTTCTCGTCCTAATTATACATAATAAATAGTGTTTTATTTGCACAGAGAGCTGAAAAAAAAATTAGAGGGTTACAACGCGAATATGACGTGTGTATTACCACCACATTAGCCGTATAACCGTAGTGCACACCTATTATCATTCGGTAGGTATACACTTATTCAGAGATAATATAGGCAGTAATTGCAGTACGGCATCGGCGCGGACTGCGAGAGTATATTCTACATTTTTATATAAGTATTAAGTACCTACACTTATTGAACGTTGTGAAATATGATATAATAATAATAATAATGGTGCTATTGTGTAGGTATTCTATATAAGTCGAAAACAAATGTATGATGTTCAAATTATTTACTTCGGCTTGTTCAACGGTTATCTATTACATTTTATTAAAAAGTGAATACATTTCCTTTTTCTGCCTTATGAAATTTTAAAAACGTCGAAACCATAATCAATTAATCGTAATCATACATATTATTATATAAACGTTATAAACTATACCTATAGGTAGGTAATACTTTTTTTGAAACCTCCCACAGTTGTTGTCATGGTTTTTGTCACATAATATTTACGAAAAAAAAAAAAAAAAATGAAAAATGCAATAAAAAATATTTATTTATTCGTACACGAACAATTATATAATGACGAAACATAATAGGTTGTTATACACGTTCGCGCGTACATCATAGGTAATCTCGAAAAATAGTTGGTTTAAACGTTCAACGTGTACACACCATACGTATGTCGTATATACACACGAGTCATATTTATTAGTTTTCTTCCAATAAATGAAAACATTCGATACGAGCATATGGGTATAGAATACACGCGCTGTGGAAAGGGAACAGACTTGAACAATATTGAGGAACACATGTAGGTGTCTTCTCGGGTGGCGCCTTAGCAACAGTTTGTTTCTTAAACCGATCCGATCAACACGTTCGTCTTTGATAAACTCGTTCCTCGCGTACGGCATACAGCTATTTCTATACTCATATGTACGTGTATTAATATAATATTATTATTATTATTTACATAGTTTTTTCTAGTGAGCAAATATTATATTTATCTTTGTTGATTCTTAGAAAAAAAGTGTTGTGGATAATAAAACAATAAACGGATTGGGAAGTTTCTTTGGTACGTAAACTTTTTTTGTAATTTTTTATGATTGTATACTATGAAAATAAAGAAAAACACTATTTATTTCACACATATTGCAACATTTTTTAATGAGAACATAGTATTAATTTAATTAAAAATCATAAACAGTGATTTTTTCTGAAATTAGGATGCATTAACATACAACAATTATTTTTAAATTGCATTTTTTAAAATATTTTACTCATTAATGAGTTGTTATTAACAAAACAAAATATAAAAAACCGAGAGTCGAGCACCTATTTTTCTTGTTTTTTAAAAAAAAATTTCATGTTAAAATACTGGTTATAATTTAATCTATACGACATATCATTTACCTATATGTAAATGAGATCGTTAAGTTATATATTATATAATTTGATGAAAAAGTAAATTTACATAAATAACCAAAGAAAATATAATTTGAGATAAAAATTACGTTATATATGTTATACGTTTTGAAAATGTATTAATTATCAAGTGTTAATAAATAACTATAGTTAGGTCAACGTTAATATATTTTAACACTAAAAAATATATAATGTTGTAATGTCAAATGATGAATGAGATTCATAGCATTTTTGTTTGTTGTACCAAAATATTATTTTGTACATTTTAGCGCGTACCAAATTTTGAAAATCTATGTAGCATTTAGTTATCTGAATTAAAACGATTTAACTATTTGCAATATTTTGTGCCTGAATGCTCTTTATCTATATAATTATAACAGAATAATGTGTTTATAAATATATATGAACTGTCAGACGTATTGTTCGTATTTGTATAGTATATAATTGCTATTATACATATAATGAGGATAACGATACGTCATATACATTTATCATAACGTATAACTGTAGGAACAGAAATTATGTAAATATAAAAAGCCCATAGGATACGCGTGCGAGTACATTCACGTAGGCTATATTATAATGTTATACCGATTCGAAATAATATAATGCGTATATAAAGTGTATAAGGTTAGGTACTGTTGTGTCCGTTGGAAAATGTGTTGATGGTAAAACGGTCCTGCGTATTGTCATTTAATGTCGGTTTATTACTGTTAATTTTCTCTTGAAATTTCGAAAAGCCGAACGATATTAACCGAACGGACAACCGCGCAAACGACCGGACATCAAGAGTCAAAAGGGGCACGTCAAACTCTATCATCAACTCTTGACACACCCTCGAACTAACACTTTTTTTATTTATTAAATTTGTAAGACGTCATTGAATTACCAACAAATAAAAACTAGTTATACTTTGTATACACTTCCTTAATAATATATATATATATGGTTTTTGTAAAATAAAATACTTAAAGCAAAAAAATAAAAAAATTCAACGTTCATAAATACACTCGTAATATATATATATATATATATATATATATATATATATATATATATATATATATATATATATATATATATATATATATATATGTATATATGTATATATAAAAGTTTCTTTTATTTTTTACGTACAATATATACACAAAAGTAATTATTATTTGTATTGCTTACATTATTAAACGATTATAATTACGCGTGTAAAAAAAATACCGCGGGACCGTCGGATTTCCTATTAAAATTTAATTTACCACACGATTTGATATGTTGAGGCAGTAACTCAGGTATTACGTAGGCAGTATGATGTTAATGTGTGGAGGATTGGTTGGTGAGATGTTTATTTGATATCGAATCGGGAATAGATTTCGTACAAACGAATAACTTAAAATATAATAAAGGAAAAAAAGAATAATTGGACATTTTTATTGATATTGTTTGTACACATTAATATTATTTGACTTGTATTTGTATGTGTTTGTTTAAACTGATTTTATTGCAGTAAAAATAATTTACATCAATTTGTGTGGGAGTAATGAAATATAATTTCGTCTGAGAAAATATAATAAAAAATATATTTTAGGTCAACCCAACCTATTCAATATAACTCTATTTCATCTAAAACGTTTAAAATGTTTTAAGTTTATGAAATTGACCGTGTGCAACAATTCATATGATAAATATTAATTTATTAATTTAATGTGGATAAGCATTTCATATTATTACATTTTGCAAATAAACCATGCATAGCTTTTTTTTTTTTATAAAATGAAAAAACCGTGTTTTCAAGAAAGCTTAAAATAATTGTACGATAAATAACTATGTATTCATTTGTTATACTTCAAACTATACAATACACATCTAAGTATTTTTTCAATTTTTTTTAATTAAAAAACTAAAAAAAACTATTGTCACGTTATCGATAGTAAAGTTGGTCCGAAATTGATTGATCCTGATAGTGTCATCAAAAATATACTTATCAATGCTCATCTGACGACTGATATCCATGCCTAAACTATATTTTACATCTTGAAAAAAATACAACGTATTAATATAAAATCATTAAGTTTTTATTAATTTGAACATTATTTAACAGCCAACATTTTGTTTAGTATTACCTACAACTAATTTCATGTCCTGTAGCTTAATGTACATTTGAACTATACTTGTGAGTTAAAAATTTACTCACAGTAACAATCTTAAAAATTATCGCGAAATTCGTTAAAATTAAAAAAGCATTTTTACCCGTAGTATAATGATGTAAATGATTCATTAATTTATATCTTAAGCTTTATAAAAATCTATCATTGATAGTATCTGTATAAAGTATTAACTTATACACATGTAGTGCTGTTAATATCAAGTTCAACAACGAAATATTTTCTTCGTCGGTTTAAATTTTTTTTTTTTAAACTAAGATTAAAAAAACAAAAACGTTTTGCACTCATTTCACTATATAAATTAAGAATTATAATAATTTTTTGTTCGAAAAAAGATTGAAGACCATTGGTTACCAAACAAACTAAATAGGTAGATAAATTATGAGATGATTTGGATCAGTAACACTCAAAACATTATTCTGATCCAAATTAAATTCTTTGAATTACAATACTAAGCATATTAAATATTACTATGCATTGATATAAACGTAAATATTTAATGCGTTTAAAATACTCAGACACATGGTATTTATGTATTACCGTTGAAAAATTATTTTTAAAACATTTTATTACAATATTCTTGAAAAGTACCGAACTATTTGTATTTTATGAACTAAATATTTAAATAAGCTTATAATTTTCCAAAATAAATTGTAATGTCATAATTTCTATAGGCTTTAAATTTAGAAGAAAAAAATTCAAACATGTTCTATTATATTCATCTATTATATTACAGTGTATTGTACTAGCTGTCTAACTTATATAATATATAAATATACTTTTATTGTATACATATTTACAAAACATGGCTATTGGTTACGAACACCAGTACTTGTAACGAAATATATTTAAATACCTAGTGTTTCAAATACTTCTATTCGACAATGCGCTTTGCACAAGATTGATCACTTGTACTTCTTAAAACCGTAATCACTGCAAGAATTGATTTCCTTTAGAAGATATCCATATTGTTGTATTATACGACTTCCTGTGTTACAATACCAATATATAATATAGCACTGAGTTTAGCATTTTAAGCATATTTGATTAATGAAGATGACTAATACTTGCCGTTTGTGTGTTGGGGGCAAGGTTGGCGTTATAATAACAATATTAAAGGACGGGACGGACAGACGGCCAGTTTCCAAATAAGGGCTCCTCTGGCTCGCCTACTACCACTCACCGCCACTAACAACTGTCGTTCGACCTTACTATTTTGTATTTGACACAAATCCAACACAGTACATTGCGATATCCTAAACATGCTACTAAATTATATATTATTAGATTATATACGTATAGGTATACGTGTTATTTATTAGTTTCCATAACGTAATGTATATTAATTTTGAACATACGCGTTGTCAAAAATTTTTTCTCACACATGTCTTCACATCTCATTCCGCCGAGTAGTACACTCGTATCTACAATGACCTTTGGTCGATCATATTTGTTTTTCGATTTTTATAAGTCAATACGTGCTGTAGGCACAAATTAAATCGAAATGTTGTGTTAAAATTTCAAGTATGTGTTTAATCAAACGACTGGATGTAGATTTTATACCTACATGAGTGACTATTTAATAAAAGTAGTATTTTTATTACACTGTTTACTGCATAAAATTAGTAAAGACTTATTATTAAATATATGTCAAGTTTAATGGTGGTTGATCGACATTGAAATAATGTGTAATTTGGATTACAGTCGCTAAAAATTTAATATAAAACATATTTTTACCCATATAACCGTAATAGTAATTACAAATTAGCAACTATTTTGCTATGGCATCGAAAACAATTACAAATTGACATAAATTCAATTTTTCACGTTAAAAATTAAATTTATAAACGTTAAAAAACATTTGAAAATAAAAATATCTTACGGATCTATTTAATATTCAACAGTTATTTGAAAACCAAACAAACCTCAATTGCAACACTATCTGTATACCAACTGTGTATTTGCACGTTTAATATTTGTTAAGTATTTTCGTTGATGATAGTATTATACACGTTGTGTGCCTCGGTAATGGAATTTACGCTGCCCACCGTTAAAAATTAATAAATTCACGTGGGTTATTATATATATATATATATATATATATATATATATATATATATATATATATATAGTATATACATATGTATATATTTATACATTTAATTTTCTAAAGATTAGTTTCACGAGTGTCAATTTTATGAGAGGTGTCATCCTTGTATAAATACACTTAAGTCTCAACGAATTAAAATACGCTATTATAACAGTACACACCAGAACTGACCAATGACTTTTCCGAAAAACCAATTAGAAAACGCATAAAAATAAGTAAGTGTAAATTATGGGCTATTGAGTGTTATTACATGTCTTTAGTAAGTCTTTCCGACTCGTAAAATGATTCGAAATACACAAGACTGTTGTAGACGTATTACGTAGGAACACACAAGTAACGTAGGTTATATGTCTGCAGGCGTTGAAGATTTCAATGGGGTCCGCGAAGAGGGATCCGTTGTAAGTACGTGCTGGCGCATTTAGGACTACGATTTCACGATCGAAATTGAAGAATTTAAACGACTTGATTAGTATTATACGGGCAAAAGCTCGGGATAAATGACATATTTACGCTCGGACACACGCGCGTGTATTCGTTGTAGTGTATTGCGAGTAGGTATAATGATTTGTTTTTGTTAAACGTTAACGGTGTGTATGCTAATCCATTGCTGCAGTTATTGTTTGTGAAAATTTCCAAAGATTAGAATAATCGATAATGTTTGTGTATACCTGTCTGTATATAATTATTGAAACTTTCGAAAAAACGTTGAAAATATTTACGAACGCAACATAATACCATCTAAAATAATCGTTTGATTTTATTGAAAAATTTCAATGTAAAATAATTTATCATCCATCGTAACATGTATGCGTGTATGTGGGTGTGTGTGTGTGTATCTATATCGGATTTACACGTATATTAACGTATAGTATTCGCTTTTGACGATGCATTAATATAATGTATATTAATATAATGAAGTATAGGTGACTTATACTTTTTTTTTTTTATTTATCGGATGAATAATTTTTCGATTTTTTTCATTACAATCATGTTATTGTTACTTTCTATTGTTTTATTAATTACGTTTGTATCCGAAGAATAATCAAACAAAACAAATTGACGAAACCAGTAATATTTTAACCGAAAACGATCTACCTGCTAGTAAATCGATTGCCATTAAAAACCCGTAACTGTTACGCCTATATGTTATGATACAATGCGCGTTCATATTTTTAGGGGTAAATGTCGTCTTTAAAACCAATACAACGATAACGTTCTACGGTCGGGTTAGGCGACACATTTAAAAAAAATTATTTTTATTTATTTATTTATTTTTTTACTATTTTTCATTGTTTCTCGCGCGTCTCGCGGACGTCACAACAGACTTCCTGTTCCGTTGACGTGAACGGACGAAAACAATAGCCAATTTGTCACTTCTACACCGTGCTTGCGCGCGCGCTCGCGTACCTATCAGGAATATTAAATACGATAATATGTATATATATATAAATATACGATTTTCGTCTCATGACAATATACCAGAAACTACAGTTACGCGGCTAATAAACCGAGGAGAAGAGTCTCCCCCCGGCCCCGCACGCCGCCGGGGTGACTTCCTGAGCTGGCGGCCGCGCGCACGAGACGGCAAGAGAAGTCGAAAACGACTCATAATAAATAATTAGGTGTCCATTGAACCGTGCGAGCGGTCCGGCGTGTCCGTCGACTCGCGGCCGTACGCGTCCACTTCATTTACCCTCGTTTAAATCGCCGCGGTCGGCCGTTATGTCACGTACGTAACACACCCGACAACTATTATAATAACACCGCGCTCTCGCGTTACAATAATATCTCACCCGTACGTACCACCGCTGCGCTCGCGCACGATAAAAAAAAAAAAAAAAACGCATAATAATAATAATAATGTGATAACCAGTGCGCCGTGATCTCGCACCGTGGACCAATATCGCGAACGCGGCGGCTAAACTACTTGAAAATTGATTCATTGTCTATTGTCTCGAGATTTCTCTCCCGATTCGGCCTCACAATGTTTACGATTGGATAAAATATTATTATGCCGGCGTGTATTATATACCGACGTGTTTACATATATATATATGCGTGTGTGTGTCTATGCGGCCCCGCACAATCGCGTACTCCTGTAACGCCGCTGCTCAGCCGGGCCTAAACGTACATATATATATATATATATATATACGTATATAAGTAGGGTAAATGTTCCGAGCCTCGCGACCACGATCCGCGCGCGGTAATGGCCACGGCGAAAAGTACGAACACGGTAAAAGGTGCGCGCATATCATTTACCTACTGAGCTCGTTGATCGCGCGACTTTAAGTCCGAGACCGTCGCGCCGCCGAGGAGGTTCCCAGCCTACCCATAATACACACACACACATATATATATATATATATATATATATATATATATATATATATATATATATATATATATATATATACCCGGGTATATACCAACTCTCTGTGTGTGTGTGTGTGTGTGTGTGTGTGTGTGTGTGTGTGTGTGTGTGTGTGTGTGTGTGTGTGTTTGTATATAATTGGTCCACGCGAAAGAAAGTGTGGTCGAAACTGCGCGCGTGCGTGCATATATCTGCCTGAATACCTGTGTGTATATTACGACGAGTACATAATACGCGTATTTTCTTAAAAACTTAACACGACGTTCACCGGGCACGCCGGACGATGAGATTTTTTTTTTATGGCCGCAGTCGTTTGACGTGTATTAGCATATCGTACATTGTAGGCGGCACGCATTATACGCACATACGAATCCATGTGCTATGGACGACGAAACCCCAAAAACATCGTAGGGTACCTGCAGCGGCATAATGTGCCCGACCTTCCTATCGGATTCACCCGTGCACACAGCACCAGTGGCCACGGCTGCGGAATCTTACGAGAGAAACGTATAATATACACATCGTCGTGTGCACTGTTACACTTTTTGTCGCAGCGTTCAATGTTGTTTTGCGGTCTCGTGTAAAATATGATCAAATCACCTGTAGGCAGACAGTGTGTTTGTGTGTGTGCGTGTGTGTGTGCGTATGTGTGTGTGTGTGTGTGTGTAGAGAGATAAAATTTATATAGGTGTCAAAATATTTTACTCAAACGACAAGACTCATGTAATGAGAAAATATGTGGGTGTCGCTGCAGTCAGTCGAAACACTGACTCTGTCCATCTATCACTCTGCACGTAGCTGCAGAGTTCGCTTCGAGACAACACAATAATATGCATGATATTTTTCTCAACAATAACGTTACGTCGTATCGGCGCGTAGATGCAGTACCTACGTTCGAGCTGAACAGTGCGCCGCATCGAGTGAAAAAAATTGCAATTTTAATATTTTACATGACGACGTTACGATAATATTTTAATGACGACACTTATACACTAGTTCAACACGTAACACGAGTGTCTATTTGTGATCGTTTAATTACGATACGTTTTCCTTTTCAACTTATTTCGAGAATTACTTTTTATTTTTTAACTAAAATATTACCTAATATAAAAATTCTGATGTACGTAATAATATCATTAGTTTGTTTCTATATATATATACACATACACTTTTTCTAACGACCGCTCGTTCTCAGCTATAGCCCTCAATGATGACTTCACAATTATATAGCCACTCCTTTCAGTCGTCGGAAGACACCCACTCGTTCGCATACAGATTTTTCTTAGTCTGTTTCGAATTCGCAACTACACATACTGTTGCTTGCGATAATATATATATATATATATATATATACACACACACACACACACACTGCTATATTATATTCGTACTACGAAAACACTATAATTCCGCGCAAACCTACGTAATATTCTTTTTTATCCTCTAGAGCGATTTCGATTGTGATCTCAGACTATTTTAAAGTCGGCTGTAAAATGTTTGCAAAAAGCGTTTATATTGTATGCTCACGCGCGCGAGTTATTTTAGAGTCACAGTCAATATTACATTGACTTTTCCGGTACCCTACGGTAGACGCGTACTTTATTATTTTTTCAATTTATTTATTTTTTTAAATATGTCATACCAAATCTCACATAAACAATCATGTTCAAACGGATACGGTGACGTCCTTGGCGAAGATTGACACGAAAAAAAGAAGTTGCAACACGCGTGATGATAATATTATTCCAGTAACTACCATGTCTGGTCATGAGGCTTAGTCGTGTTTTAGTGTCGTTCAATGCCACTCAGGAAAAAGAGAATTTACGCGCAAACGGTTTGACCGATAATATAATTATATTATTATTATTACAGACACTTAAAACAACACACGCAGCGCGACGTTTGAAATCGGACCATTAAAATAAAAGACTCTCGGCACCGGTGTGATGTTATCCGTGTACGTTGTGCATTACGGATGTGTAACGTACGTGTAAACATCACGACGGTCAGACGCGGTCGATGTAATATACTATCTATGGCGTACGTACGAAACAAATCGTATATGTGTTTTGCGACGCGGTCGACGGTTAATTATTACCTACGTCGACGTACATCGTGCACGTACGAGTGCCGCGGACGATCGGCCGCGCGGTTTCCTCCGGGTTTTCGCGATTTAAAATCCGCCGCGGAAACGGCCGCGCGATAATGTTTTCGGTCCCGCGTCAGTCGCACCGACACGTATCCCTGAAAACCACGTCGTAAACGATTGCGACGTACGACGGCCGTGCGTAATAATAATTATAGGCGACAACACAATAAACGGCGTACGAAACGGAAAACCGCGGCGGCGGCGGCGTTCCGTCGTTATACACATTGTGACTAGATTACACGGCGCGTTAGTCGTGTCTTACGGACGTGTTGCACGCCAGGCGTCGTATTCCGTTTCCAAAAAAGATAATTCGCCGTTGATTCTGTCATAGTGTCGATCTTCATTATCGCTGAATATTGTCACTTTCACTTCATGCCTATAAGGTTTACGGTTTGCCGCGCGCTCGCGCGCGTCGCCAGACATTTAGGTATAATATAATGTCAAGTGTTTATATAGGCCAACGCGGTCGCGAACGCGCGCGCGCCGGTACTTGTGAACGGAATTTAAATGTCTCGCAAGCCGTGAACATATTTTCGTATACGTTTTAATATCGTTATTGTACTTGTTTCGTATAGACATGACCGCCGTCGAACGCGTCGTAATAACAAAAGGATAATTCGGAATGGCTGCTCGGAAGAGTACCGAAATCTAGACATGGAGTCTAGAATAGGACTTGATTACATCGTTGAGAACCCAGAGTACACGGCGAAACTAGCTACAGGTAACTGCTTTTTTTTTTTTGTTTTTAATTCGTATGTAATATATTGATATTATCGACGGTCCGTCGTAGAAAGTAAGTGTTTTGCCGCTCATAGCGACGATTTTCAAGATAAAACATGAGTATATGTTATTGTTGTTATCTGAAATCGATACATCATACACTGTAAAAAACAACCGACATGTAATACTGCAGCATGACGTACTTAGTGCGCATATTACTGGACACGGAAGGCTGCGGTAGGTACCTATATACCTATACGTATAAAGCGAGTGTGTACGAAATGATCTAAATCCTTATCGAAATTATTTCGTTTCATAATTATCAGTATCTACTTTAATAATATTATACTTAGTTCGAATTAAATATGTGTCTAAGCAGGTTTGTTAAATGAAATTGTTGTGTTAGGTATACCTATTCCGCCGCGTTGCGTGTAACGCGTCTAATTCTTTTACGTCGGCATGTCTACGGTAAAAGATTATAAAACACGCCAGGGAAGTATACCGGATTGCGTGTTAAGTAGCAAATCCTAGCTCTGGGCGTTATTGGTATTAATCGGTACAAATTACGATCATTGTTTGTCGAATAGAACTGTACATGCGGCACAACACTGTTAAAACATTATAATATAACGTAAGGACTCACAAAAATATTCAACTCCAAGCATAATTCACTTATGAATTCAGAGCTCGCGGCCAAAGAGATAACATCGATTATTTTTTTTAAACATTCAAGTACCGGTGACCTTGAAAAAAACAAACCCTTTAAGGCGCATGTGATATGGTTTAAAATTACACGTTACGGATATCTCGCAAGAAACATATTAGCTACATTATTATGTTGATATCAAACTCGTAATAATATTACTTCAGATTAATGTTATGGTCTACAATCGAAAAATGTACGTTGATTTTGCCATAAAATTCGTTAGATCACATTTATAATAATAATAAAAATCGTGATCTCTTTATATTACCATATATTAAATAAATCAGACGAAAAAAAATTTTGAAAGCACAACGATATTTTAGTTTGCATGATTTAATTAAAACCACTAATAGCATTTATCGGGGTAAAAATTGTGTCCCGACGTTGTCATTTTCAACTCTTCAGTAGTTTACTACAGTAAATCAACTGATTTGTGAGAAAAACAAAATTGAACTTACTTGATATGCATTTATAATTTTAAAATTTTGAAATTACCTGCCTTGAACCAAAAATTGTTCCGGACACTTTTTTAAGGTCAAGAAAGGGAAACTTGTTTGTTATAAACCGATCCGATTATGTCTATTGTACTGACGTAATTTAATAATAATAAAGAGTGTTTACATAAAAACGCCGGCAGCTCATATCCAACAAAAAACAACGTATAAACATGTTGTCGATTCCAAAATATAGATTATTGTAGTTCGCTACGAGTGGGAATCAGTGTATATTTAATACATAATATTCGCCGTAAAAAATCAAACTAATGTAATTAAGATAAGCTGCTACTTGATAATTTGTATACCAGCATAAGGTTATGTAAATGAAATGTTGGTGTTGATAATGTTTTGAAGTATTATTATGTTTATGAGTAATTTTCAAATACATATTTTTTTAATTTTAGTGAAAGTAATTCTTGGATATTTTGAGCAATAGATTTCAGAGATGACATTAAAAGATACAATTCATTTATTATTATTATTTTTTTTATCAAAACTTCAATAATTATCTAGTACTAAAGCATGATTTTACGACTATTGCAATTCATAACTAAACATTAAAAAATCGACCTTTGAACCCGACAATATTAAAAGGGATATACATATAAATATATTTTATAACAAATGAAACGTTTAGAGTGGTTCGAATCACTATTAATGCTTGCAGCTAACACGAAATAAAGTTATACTACTTATAGACTGTTGCACGGAAAAAGTAGTTGAAAATGTTATTTATTACCCATCGATAAGTACCGACGGATTTCTTTATAAACAATGTAAACACAATTTGAATTACATAAAGAAATTCGTTTTTTATGAATATTGTTCATCTTTAATATTTTTATTGTAGATGATTTATTAATTTTAGCAATATTATTATTAGTATCACAGTTATAATACTATATATTATTCAACTTTTTTACAATTGTAGTTGAAAGATATTTAATCATCTACTGATTGCTAATAATTTTAATGTCAGTAATACAAAAAAATCATAAATCTACGTATATTGTTAAATATGTATTGGAGTGTAGGTACTTATTGTTGTGTCAACATAGTTATGAGTTGATTTATTAATTAAGAGTACTTGGTCGATGAAAAAATATGCAATCAAAAAAAATATTAATAATTTGTTTTAAAATTTTGAAATAACGTGTATAAAATATAATTACTAAAATTTTGAAGACCTCGTGTATGTGTAAAATCGCAGTACATATATTTTATACAATGTTCTTTTACTCTAAACGACTAAACGAGTATAGTACGTCTAAATACATTTAATTTTTACTATCATAAAAATTCTAAACAATATTTATTATAAAAAAAACTTTAACAAATATAATTCAATTTATTTGTAAATAGATGCATTGAAAATACCCATCTGTTTCAAAAACCTAATTAAACATAAGTAGAATGATGTTTAATTTTCAAAAATTTTAAGACTTTTAAGATTTTATTCCTCTTTAAAAGTTATTTTTAAAATTCATATAGGTATTTGATTTCAATTTTTTTTTACATGACGTACCTATCTATAAAATATAATTAATTTATATAATTTATTGTAAATTAATGCAATTTTTTTTTTCTATCTAACAGTTGTAATTTTAAATTATACATTTTTAGAAATATAGATGTTTTTGAAAAAAGTTTTAATACGTGAGTGTCATCTACAATATCCACAATGTACTAATATTTATACTAACATGTATTTGAAGGAATCTTCCCTATCCTTATATTATTGGATTATTATTTTTTTCAATACTATCAAACTATTTATTATTCGATATTATTAGATTTGTTCAATAAATTCAAAAGAAATTAAATTTTTTTTTTCAAAAATCACCTCATATGATTCATATTATATAATATGTTTGGTATAAAAATACCAAATTCTTACTTATTTCTTAGTAGCTTACTTATTTGTTTTCATTTTTCTATAATCTTCATTATCCTTCCTTTTTATGTTTTGTCGAAACGCAATTTAAATAATTTTCTATTTTTTCGTGAATGTATTCGAAGACTCAATGTCACGATTTCATATTTAAATTGTGTATTATCAGGGAAAAAGTATTGGAAAAGCATCAAATTTATGCTACTATAATTATATCATTATATTATGTGTACCTACTTTTATTCTTATCTATTATGTATTACCAATTTATTTTTTGAAATACTATTTAAATTAGTAAATATTTATCATTATGTTACTGGTATTGAGTATATATACATACGTGTTATTATTTTAATTTTCAATATTATATTTATAATACACAGTAATTTAGTAAACCTGTTAACCTGCGAACGTTTTTTATAGGTTCACATAATGTAACATATACATCAATAAATCAATAAATACCAATTGGATATTCGTAGTGATATTTTAGATTATAAATAAACAGTTAAATCTAAATAAATAATTTTTTTTTTTTGAAATTATGTAATTCGGATAAGATGATAATTATTCCCAGTGATCGAAAACTTCAATGAAACCGCGTGTGTATTATTATAAATCTCAGGTAGTTGGACTCCCGAGCACGTGACGTCACATGTATCATTCTTGGCGAAAAACCTGTTTCAACACCTACAGATCCGTAGACCGAACCGTCTAAACTCTTGCCCCGTACACTGCAGAACATATTCTACGGCGTAGCCTATATATTTTTTTATGTAATCTTTTCAACGAATTTTTATATACGCTTCTTGTTTCATTATTTCATTGCCATCCTCCTTATGATGTACAGACACAAACAGCCGTTGCAGTTGCTTAATCATTACACATTAGTAAAACTATTTTCCTATATCCAAGAGCAGGCATCAAACGCTCCCCACGCGCTGAAATAAAAAAAAAAAAAAAAAAATGCAGTACAATGGATTTGCATCCGTTCAAGCCAGATGTTCATCTCGTCACAATATACTTGGCTCTGTCGTTAATTAGCACTCTTATTGAATACGGTTTATAAACGAACGTATTATGTACGCGTCGCATGTATGACCGAACATTTATAGATATATAATATCTGTTAATAAATACTATTTTTTTTTCGTAAGCGTGATTAATCCTTTTAAGGAAAATCCTTTTAACGTGCCGCTATCGTTATTAAATTATTACGGATTAAACGTAATAGACTATATTATTTTGCGCAATATCGTCAAATGTACTCCATAAAATGCGTGTGAACGCGCGAGAATCGAAACAATTTATGCATTTACTTATCGAATTCGTTGTAAAATATATTGCATCTATATTTTATAAAACACCAGGGTATACACAATACACATATTTTATGCATTCATAACAACTATCGTATAACTTCTTTGTAAATAAAACATGGCTCGTATATTATCGACAAACATATTTCGATAAATTAAATATGACATTGTTTATCATAAAAATAATAATAATAATAATAATAAAAACAAACTCATAGGTATAGTTTTTATAAATATTAATTATCGATTGAATAAATTGGTCACGATGATAATATTTAACAAAACATGATGCACGAAATATCTTAATTCTATTTTTTTTTAAGTATTTATACCAAAGTATTCGTGATGTTATATTAATACGTTATAATGTTTACCTGTTGATCACATGGCGCAGAACGTTTAGATCTAATGGAATTTAAGTCTTACTTCCAAACTGACTGCAATGTTTTTAAACAAAGATGAGTCCAAAAAAAGAGTCTTGAGTAACCTACGGAATAAACGTATTGGTAGTTATCACGTATGATGAATGCTACTTCATTAAACTTTAAGTAATTTAAAATATTCAACGTCCAATTCAATTATATGATCGAAGGAAAAAACAAATCTGAGTAGGAAACTCACGCACCGTGTTTGAATATTTTTTTCTTCAAAAGTATAATGTATCTCCAAATAGAGCTAATTACCTCATTTGTTTTAAATACATGAATAATAATCGTTCGCAACCATGTGGGTCTGATTATAATCCATTGTTTTCCCATGTGTGTTAACACTTGATACTTTCAAAACGACGTCTCGTGGAAGTAAACGACTAGTTTTTTAATTTTTCTTTTTTTTTTTTTTTGATCTTGCTGCACACAAGTTCATTCACAAATAAACGACACTCTTTTCTCAAGTGGGCGATGTTCTCAAATATACGACTATTTCTACATTATTATATACATATACACATTGAATTAATAACATTGTAACTGTTTATTTCTCTTTCTCTATTGCAATTTTTTGGGTGCGGTACACTCTTCGTTAAAACTGCTTTGGCCAAGGTCCTCTATGGTTTTTAGGATCAATATAGGATCTAATACATCTCAGCATTTTGAAACGATCGTTAAAAACATATCGAAATGATTTACCAGCATATTTCACTGCAGGAAAATAATTTTTTTTTCACCGTCATGTACAAAATCGTTAAAATAGTATTACAAAATGTAACTGTCATTCTAGTCAGTTTTGAAACATCAGTTGACATACGAACATAATATTGTAAACTTAAATAGCTTCATAATACTAATTTTTTTATCTTGGTATTGATTTATTTATATACTGAAGGTGTTATATAATACGTTTTTAGTTTATTAGTGTTATCTTCCAGACAATCAGAGAATACAAAAGTCAGTTTTTGGCAATAAAACCGAAAATAAGTTTACTTCGAAATAAACCTGTTCTATCACCGATTTTCATATTTTGTGCTCATCTTTTACACCGCTCGTCTTGCCGTCCAGCAGGTAGTGATATTTTATTACATTGAACATGACACAAATCATTGCGTTCATAAAACATCTCGGACTGAAATTCAATTCACCCAAAAATGGTTAAGATTTTGTAAGAACTGATGTGTTCGAATTTGTTATCGTAATTGAATAGTCATAGCCACTTGAATATATGTTAATTATTATTAAGAATTTAAGGTGTACATTGTACAATAATAAAGCAATGTACATTTTTTTTTAAAATTCATACTATGTTTAATAGTTTACTTCTTATAAACAACGATTGAATGTAATGAGGACATTTAACACTATGACATTTTGACGGAGTTAAAATAAATTAAATTAGTTTACATCCAACGTATAACCCAAAGAATTAGCAATAACTAAAATGTGTATTCGATTTTAAGTCAAGATTTAAGATAAAAACACGTGTAAAATATTCTGTGAACTCTGTTCTGTCCGGAATATCCTTTTGGCCCTTTGTGTTTCCGCCTTAATCAGTTATCACAGTGTGCGCATGCATTATATATTTATATATGTATATTATATGTTTACTGTATATGGACTCTTGAACAATATTGTTCTATTTAAATAATTCGTCACGTTTTCAGCGATTACTATACTATTATACATTTACTGTACACTTTGACTCGAAATCAATTGAATAATAGAAAGTATCACATTGGCCAGTTCAGTTGTACATATTATATGCTAATGATTTTAACTTAGTTCAGTGTGAATGTAATTCAGAAGATAGGGTTACTTGGTTTCTATCCCTTGGAAACCTATAGTATTCGATTTTGTTACAAATAATTGGGGTGTGTAGAAATAAGAAAATAAAAAAAACGATTATTGGTAAAAAAGAATTATTTTACTAATCTCAAAGTTACCTTACATACATTTTTACTTGATACAATATTTTCATTTCCAAAAGCAAAATGTGGGTACTTTTGTTTTCTCAACGGAAATAGTCATGTTTGTTATCCTAACTATTATAATTGACAAAACACTAAAATAGTTCATTTGAATCAAAGAATAAGGTTTGAAGAAAATGTATACCTACATGAGAAAATCTTCTTTCATTTTAAAATTTTTGGTGAAGTTTAAAATAAAAAAAAATAAAAAAATAATTTCATTTTATTTCATACGACTACGTATACAATGAAGTTTTAATTAAATAAAAGTGTTCAAAGTAACTTTTATTCTGCTCGTCTAGATTTTTTTTTTTTTGAAAACGTTGAACCGTGGTCTACTATTTATTTTATAGTACTTCGTCAACTCTCCAACTATTAGACCTGACTAATTACAAGGATCATCGGTTTCGGGTTCATTTACCCCAGCCAAAACGTTTAATTGAATATTAAAAAAACTGTCTTTGTTTATTTTATAGTTTCTAATAATTAATTATTGTAGCTCTTGAGTTTGATGGGTTAGTTTTATTCGTTAGTATCTATATGGTAAGTAATAATTTTGTTCAAGTACCTTCCATACATAATTATTAATAGCGTTGACACTGTAAAAATAAAAATAATTTGCTTATTATTCCCTCATAGCATATTAAATTAGAATTATTACAATATTATATTACATTACCCATTTTGGACTTGTAGAAAGATTTCATAGATAAATTAGCTAAAAAGTGAATAGCATAGAACATAGATAATAATTATTGATTTTTATAAATGAATTTTAATTTAACAATTTAAAATACAATTTCAATCTAATATTTAATTAAATACATTAATTTTTTATATCAGATAAAATTAATTATAATTATATAGGTAGGTAAGGTTTTTAAAATAAATCAACAGAACTAAATGAACATAGGTAATATTATATTTTTTTGTTATTATTATACTTTAAAAACAATTTTAAACCAGAAACTTTTTAACTAAAGCAAATTAATATATTTATATTAGCGATACGAAATAATTTCATAAAATGTGTAGGTCATGTAACAATTCCAATATTAATTTTCGTGTAATATTACAGTATTTATACATACCTACGCATGCAATAATTATTGGTTTGATTAGAATTATGATGAGTGGTATACAGATATGTATATCTTAACAGGTAAAAAATGTTTATCCTTCAAGCAATAAATCTCAATACATTTTCAAATGTCCAATACAACGTTTGCCTCCTTTGGTAATGATATAAATAGAATTTATAGTAACATTTTATTTTATACATACATACATACATACATACATACATACATATATATATACACACACACATATGTATAAGGTGCTTAAAAGGATATACATATTATACATAATATATTTATTATTTATTTGTAGATATCAAATTGGTTATGATTCATGATAGACACATTATAAGAAAGTACAAGCAAATCATACATGTTCTATGTACTAATTAAGTAAACCTATAAGGTTAGATGGCCTTCGTTTGGCTCCACTTGATCATCAGAACAAGTGTGTCTGTTATTGAAAGATAAACGAAATATAATATTTTCTGCATTTGAGTTGTATTTTTTGCATATAATTTAGAGAATTAATATTTCGTTTATCACAACTTAGTTATAATTTAAATTATTAGGTATTATCATTTATATTTATTGTGAATCATACTTTTTAAATTTAATAGGTACATCATTTGGGAACTTATTCAATTATTAGTCATTACAAAATAATACATATAGTACATATAAGTATTCAAATCGGTTCAAATCAATATTTATTCACTTTGATTTTTTACTGACGATTTTCGTACAATCCAATTTTTTTTCAATTAGAAACCCCCGTTTTATTATAGTCAATATTGTAAGAATTTTAAAATAATTAATTATTAACTGTATATGATAATCTAAGCTAAGACGCTATAAATTTTATCTACGAGTATTAATTTCATATTTTATAATTAATATTTAATAAATATGTCTATTGTATTTGTTATTCATTTAAATGGTGACTGGTGCATCAACTATATGATTGTTATTGAACAGTTATAAATCATAATTCTTCACAAATAATTAACTGTTTTTATATATCCTCAGAGTGATTTTTAAGCATAATAATTCTATTTTTAATCCTGGATCTATAATTCACAAGTTATAATTTTTTTAACCTACCTTTATATGATGTTTTAAGTTTTTAGTTGCTTAAATGATAACCGTTTGATATTCCTAAACGAACAAAATATAATTTTGTGAATTTCTCTGTTTTGTTCAATACTTCAAAAGATAAAAGTATTTGAAATATTTAGTAGTGGAGTGTAAAAGCAGGTGTTAATTTAAACAAAAACTAACACGCGTGGATTTTTATTCACCTAAATATTTTACCTACTTTAACATCAGTGAATTAATTTTTTCCAAAAATTATTTAACAATTAATTATGAAAATGATAATTTTTTTATATAATAAAAAACACGTTTAATGCTGTTGGATTTTAACTCCTTTTATTGAATAAAACCTTGTTATTATTTTCTTGATATTGAATGTTTTTAAATTCATTTTTGCCTCTAAGTAACTATTTACTTGATGTATCGAGTCGAGTGTTTTATTAAGCAAACGTTTTACTTTTTAAATATTTAATGCTAAAAGTTGATTCCAAATTAAATAACCGATGATAAATTACTTACTGTCAAAACACGAGAATAATTCTGACTTATATGTCCTCCGGTCAAAGCTGTCACCATCAGGACATTTTTAGATACTCTGCATTAAATAGGAGCCTACTTAAAACATATACTTAAGTGGAGTCATGATTTTAAATTCAAGTTGTATATAATTAACTTTAACAAATCTTCTATAAATGACAGTGAACAGTCGGCTTACATATTCGATGAACGTTAAAAAAAAAAAATGTAAATTTGTCACTTATCATTATTGGTTTGGTTTATCCTATTATGGCAAACAATTAAAGACAAAATTAAATATCACGTTTGCAAATAACATAGGAATGTAACTGCCAATTTGAAGTGTTGGGTTATTTATTATTCGTGAAATGAATATGGCTTGTGACGAGATATTGTTTAGAGTCATCTTGCATAATTGTAAAACACTAATAATCTTTAATTGATAAAAATCATCATTATGTACAAAATAATCGTATATTACCTATATTATTTTTACGAAATGTGTGTGTGTGTGTGTGTGTGTGTGTGTGTGTGTGTGTGTGTGTGTGCGTGCGTGAGTGTTTGTGTTTGCGTGCTTGCGTGCGTATGTGTGAATTTGTGTGTGTGTGAATAAAAAAAAAATAATGTCCCTAAAAATATTAAAATTATTTCAGACACGCGGTTCAAACTATTAAATCCTCTAATTATTTACACTACATTAATTTCTTTTACAGCTCTAGACACAAACAATGTTACTGTAAAAAAGCAAGTATTGGAGTTACTATCAGCATTATGCGTTTACAATTTAGAAGGTCATGCCAGAGCACTTGATACCCTTCAACATTACAAGGCAAGTAAATCACAATTATAAAGCTTACCTGACTAAAACGTACGTACCATATTGATGATTCCGTTCTTAATGCAAGTTGATTTATCAACAAACATATGATTTTATTAATTAATTGTATTCAGCAAATTTTGAAATATGGTGTATTTTAAGACGATTAGTCAATGTGTGTAAATATCGGCATTGGTCTTCATGTTAAAGTAGTTTACTACACTTAGCTGTAGGTCTATAAATACGATAAATATCTTATGCGTTGATCAAAATAGTATTGCTTAAACGAAAATCGAGTAATGATTAAAAAGTTACCATATTTTATTCATTGACTGAGGGACTGGGGCATTGCATTTCTAAATGACGTTCCAGTCTCTTCCGTTTGATTTACTAGGTAGTTATTAGTTATAGTGTATATATTATTGCACGTTTTGTAATGTAAAGACAATGTCAGTAATTGCAACACACAACTGTAACTTTGATTCATATAAATAACTCTAGGTGGGAGCACCAAAATGTCATACCCTATGTTCTTTTACAATTTTTCAGTTAACAAATTAGACATTATACATAGGCTAAATTTATAGTCTACAGAATTTTGTGTTTTTTTTTTCAAGTTATTAATTTTAGATTAAGTAATTCAGGAGACATTGGCTCATTAAAATAAAGAGTGGCCTTAAAACTAATTCGAATATTTTAAGATAGTGAATATAAGATTAACAAGTATAATTTTAATTATAAATTTGAAGTACGGATATTGTGAATACTATAATATAATACTTATTGGCCCGAATAAATAAAATACATTTTTTTCTGAAATTAAAAATACATATGATAATACAAATAATAAATAGGTACTTTAATAAAGTAAGTTTTTATCAAGTATTCGTGAAGTTGGGTTAGCATTTCAAATTAATTTTAAGTTGCGAAACACAAGTATGTGTTTAACATATGGTACTCATTAATAATCGCCTATCTGTTTATCAAACGTTTAAAATACCTTTTAGTTTGTTCAAGTTGAATAGGTAATTTAAATGGTTACGTTAATATGTTTGTTAATACTGTTGGTAGGTATTGTTATTAATATTTATTGAAAATCGCAAATTTATTTATTATTTTGCCTAGGGCCGTTTAAATGATAAATAAGTCTATTGAAATATAATTATTCATACACATTGGAATAAACTTGTTTTAACTATCATTATTGTAGTGCAATTTTACGTTCAGTAGCCGGTAATAAAAAAATATACGTATAATTATACGAGCTGCAGCTTAGCTACCTACTTGCGATTTGTAGCTCCATGTAATTAAATCAAATGTGTTAAAAAAAAAAATGAACTATAAGCAGCTAATTGTTAGAACCATTACCTTGATCAACGCGTACTCGTACATAGTCGTTCAGTATCATGTGTTCAAAATTTTATAATATGTAATTATCTATCCGTCGTCATTATTCGTAGTTAAAATACTTCTTGGAAATCTTATAAACGTGTAATTAATTTCCATACACTTGGATGTTTTACATAATATGACGTATGTTCACTTGTTACTATTATAAATTTAGTAGTGAAAGAAAACCTAATGCGCTTACAGGACCAAAAAAATGAAAGGTACAGATTGCAAATCGTTGTTCGTGAGCTGCAATGGGCTTTATCCAAGGGCCAAGAAACGGCGGATTACCAAACAGCTATTGTGGCGTTTATCAACTGTCTCATCATATCGACGCCACAACTTCGAGACAGGATAAGGATCAGAAACGAATTTATTGGTAAATGTTTCAACTTTTAAGCATCATATTAAAACTATTTCAACAGCCTTTAAAGTATATTGTAATTTATGAATAATACTTAATAGCCTATCTTACAATACTACAACCGCAATTTATTTTTATTCTTGAAAATATGTAAATTTAATTATTTTAGTAAAGTGATAAATTAAAATTTAACTTATTTACTGTAATATATAAATAAATTACTGCATGTTATGTATTTATATGATAATGTCATAATTATTGTATTGAATAATACAATAATCATGAAAATTATATTTTATTTTATTTTCAAAAAATTAATGTTCACATTTTGATATTTGAATTTCAGGTCTCAAACTCCTTCCAATATTAAATGAACTGAGGTAAATATTTTAATTTATATAAATTTAAGGTGATAGCATTCGTTTTTATTACTGGTTGTTGGTAGTAAATGAAAACTATCATACGAAGATTTTACACTTTTTTTAAAATCTATTTTTATCAAGTATCTTTGTGGTAAAAAAAAAACAATGCGTTTAGTGGCTCAATGAACGACGCCAACATTGCCGTAGAGTTGAGTATGGACCAATTAGTACTTAATCTTAGTCTTTGACAATGACATTATTTCGGGTTCCCTAGAAACTAGGGTCATGGTGATAAATAAAAAAAAACCGGATGTAGAAAAAAATATTACACTTCTTATTTTAGTAGATTTATATTTCTACAATATAATCTATATTATGAAGATATATGAATAAGAAATAAAATGGGCTCACACGTTACATCATGCATTGATGTATTAGAACTAGTTTTATTCCTATATGCATATAAATTTTAAATAATAAGCTAGCTCTTACTCGTTTAAAATGTTACCTGCTGAGAAAGTGATACTTATAAATATAAATAAATTCATTTTTAGTATTGCATCTAACAATAATATTATTTTGATTTGTACTCATATGGGCTATAAAATTAATGATTATTTAGTACAGCTCATTAAAATATCCATTTTTATTCTTAAAGTTGTATAAAAAGAAATATTCCCAACGTAAATAAAAACACTAACGTCGATCGCCAGTCATGGATACAATCAAAGCACGTCATTATGTGTTATATTACGCTATCAAACACGTAAAGTAGGTACCGTACATAAAAAAATATATAAGTAAACTGTATTAAATTCTAAACAGTTTTCGTTTTAAGATTTGCAGAGATACTTTTATTGTAAACATCAGTTTTAATATAAAAAAATATTGTTTACGTCGGTTCAATTTGAACTATTCAACAAACAAAATATTATTTTGATTAATCATTCGATGATTCAAATCATTAAAAGAAATCTGCGAAAATTCAAAACAATAAAAATTTATTGTTATCATATTCAGACGTTTTTTTTTATGAATAAAATTAGAATTTATTTTAATTTTCTTTTTATTGTTATTAATTTTCCATTAGAATTTTAATTCCGTATATTTCATTATAATTAGAATTTAAATAAGTTTTAATCACCTAGATAATTAAAAAACTAATTAATATCAAGGTATTAAATTAGATGAGATTAAATATCTTTATATACGTGACATAAGAAAAAAAAACAATCATACAAAATATTATTTAAGTTTTTTTTTTTTTTTTTTTTTTGCTGTTCAATAACTTGTAAAGCCATTAGCTGCATTCATAAAAATGCACATTTACAGGGTGCGTAGCCTAACTGAAAATATCTTTAGGAATGATGCCAACGATTTTTCGATTACTGTCTCAGACGAGTAGAGCAATTTTCACGAAATTTATTGGACATCTTTTCAAAATATTCAACGGTTTCTACGTATACGGTTCGAAAAGAGCCGTCCATAGGCTTGTATTTATAGACGGACACACTATACACAGTGACCGCAATAAAAATATTATTATATACGTGTATTATTGCCGAGTCCGATTACTTTGAATGTGAGTTGCATTCCGTCCGCCGATTATGTCCTAATAAAATGTCGACGAAAATATTTAGTCAGTCGATGGTGATATACTGCGGTGCAATAAAATAAATATTTAGCGTAGGTAATTGCCAAATAAAAAAAAAAAACCAGATAAATAATGGTACAGTTTCATCCCGGTAAATATTTAAGCGACTCGTGTGTAAACAATCGCGTGCGCGTATAAAATACACGTTTAGTGTTTCAAATACGTTCAGAAAAACATTTGAAATTAGATAGTACGTATACACGGGTATTTCAATGGACAACTAAAATAGAATCGATAAAAAACACGACATTCTTCAACGTTTTCTGTGAAAATATCACACTCGAACGCTCTTAATTGAATAATCCATTCGAAATGCCGTCCACCTCGTTTCAATGTATAATTTGGACTTGACATTCATATTATGATATCTTTTTATTCCAACGTCTCCGGCCCGGAGACCGGGCCGCGTGCCAAACGGCATGTATAAACCAGTGACGGACGAGCTACTGGCACTGGAGTCCAGAATTAAATGTACAAGAATAGTACACCGGGCTCGTCGGTGAGAAAAAAATGAACTTCCGCAGTCACTGAATAAAAACGATTGCTATTTCCAGCGTCAGTCGCTCACAAACGATTACCGGAGCCAGTCACCGCGTACGAAATAATATTTTGTTGATAACTTGTGTGTATTTCGTTGGTTCAAGGAAGGGATCGGCGGGTTACGCAGATCTTGGGGTGCAATTGGACGTTTTCGACGAGCAACGAGAGAACGACGAATCACAAATTCTAGACGTACCTTTTCGTGGAGTTGACATAAACTCTCACGTGGACGTATTTTACGCTATTTTAAGACAGGTTAGTAAAAGTTTTTTATTACATTTTTACAGCTACATACTTTGAAAACAATATGCTGGCACCAGGAAACAGTTAAAAATAAATAATTAACATTTTTTTTACTAAATAGGCGATTTTTAATCGTCTTATTTTATTTCCATAAATATTCTTATGTGTAGAGCAATATTATATCATGGCGAAATATCTACTTGAATAAGTAAAGTTAATAGGAATTATATTTTAAGCAGTATAAGGTCATTTCATTTATTTAACCCTTTGACACGATTTATGCTAATTACCCTGGATGAAAAAAATATATGAAATAATATAGTTATATATATTTATTATACGGCTTTATAAGAAATGTGTAGTAAATGTATGTATGTATGTATGTAAATACATGTATACATATTCCCTGTCCAGTAAAAATATCAATAGACATCGTGTCATTATTATTATTATTTTTTACGAAAAAGAAAAACACTTTTGCTAAAACATTGTAGGTAACGTCGCTTCGATAAAAAGAAAACTAAAAAATAAATAATTTAAAATACTAAGAGCTATTATCTAGATTTATTTGTAGCTTTTTTCTCGTCCTGTACGAAAAAAATAGATTTATTTATATACGGACAATCCGCGTGAGTAGTTTCAATTTCGAATAGGGGACAGGTCACTTATCTAGGGAAGACCTAATCAAGAATTAAAAACTTTTGTTAATTTTGTTTATATCCAACATCGAAATATATTACTCATGATTTGTTTTTCAGTCACTCAAAAATAAATTGTTTTATATACACATATTGTTTTTATAGTAACGACATTTTGTTGGTGTGGATTTTCATCAAAAACTTTCTCAACGGTTCTTTTTATGGTCGTCACTCGACAGCATGATATAAATAGTCAACAGCGTGTTACAATAAAATAACACACAAACACACGTGATATTATTATCGTTGATGCTGGAAATTCGAGCGGAAAATAATCCGAAAATAGTTCGATTTAATTTAAGTCTTTGACAAAGCGTTTTACTTGGGCTTATGAAAATCACGACTTAATAGCATAAAAAAAAAACAATCTCAGGTCCAAATCAAAAGAGGGGATGACCGCCCAAGGTTGGATTAATACATTTTGCGCCACGAGGCATAGGTACATTTTACACCCATATGAGTAGGTAAAGGTAGTGCCGGGGTTCAAAGTACCTAAAGAATCGAGAAAATTTTTCGTGAACATGAAATCGTTTCACCATACCAACACAGGTTGATATTAATCGTAATCAGTAACGAGGGTCAATGGATTAATCTGCCATGTTGGTTAAACTAGTAAAAATTATCCATTTTTTATGTTTTTCAAATACTCCACTCGCGGAATCTTTGTTTTCGCGTCTTATAATTTTTTACATGCACTGCCATTGAAATTTTTTTCGCCAGGGTTTCATTCGTTTCGAACGTACCGAAAAACGTAATCTTTATCTTCCTCCAAAAATGTACTCTGAAGAAACACGATCGTTTCGAATCTCGCGCCCGGGAGAACAGGTGCCCTTTGTGCCCCCCTTCGATCCTAACGGCCTCCGGTGCCCACACGTCATACCATCATCATGAGATTATTATTATACCTATTATTATTATTATTATAATTATGGCTACTCACCGCCGTTCCGCAGGTGGCCGACACCCCGCAAGAGATACCGTTCCTGAGCTTGCTGCAACACCTGCTGCGGATCGACCCCCGGGAGGCTGTGAGCGACATCATCTGGGACACGGCCGAGACGCTAGTGCACCGGTCGACGTTGCTCGAGAACCGACAAGACGCGTCGCGTCTGTTGCGCACGCCCAGCGTCCTCGGCCAGAGCCAGCCGCGCGATGTGGGACTGCGGTCGTGCTGCAGTGGTTGCGGCCGCAAGCCGTCGCTGGGCCCGTCCCTGCAGGGCTCCGTAGCCTCGGCGCCACCGCCGCCACCGCCGCCGCCGGCCGGAGGTGCGCCTCCACCGCCACCACCGCCTCCGCCACCACCGCCGCCTCCGTTTATGGGCGTGCCGCCTCCGCCGGCACCTCCAGCGCCACTGTTCCACCAGCTGCAGCCGGCCGCCGCCGAGTCTGCCACAGCGTCGCACGCCGCCGCCGCGGCCAACAAACGCCAGCAACAGCTCGTCTACGGCGGCATGGGCAACAGCGGGTCCGCCGTGGCCGCCGCCGCCGTCTCGGGCGGCAGTGCGGTGGACGCGCCTCCGCCGCCGCCCGCCGAGTCCGCGGTCGCGAAACTCTTGCCCCAACAGGAGACGCCCACGCCCAAGGCCAAGATGAAGACCATCAACTGGAACAAGATTCCCGACAACAAGGTGAGACCCCGAGCACCGTTTACCCTATTGGTGACTTTTTTCCCCCCGTACGATTGTACTGCTGTTCACGTCAGGGAGACGTATACTTTTAAGTAGTTGCCAACACACACTAATTAAAAAAAAAAAAACAAAACAAAACAAAAATATACACTTAGACCCTAAGCGAATAAGAATCGTTAAGATTCGTGAATCTATGTGATCGTTAAAATCGAATATCAATACGATATTCAGTGAACGATAATCACGAGCATTGAAACCCACGTACTTACGTATTCTTAAGAATAAAACGTTTTGCACGCCTGAAGCACACAATACAATCGTTAATATTGCCCACCGATAAAATACGACAAAACCGTCACGTCTGTCCACTTCGAAGTAGTTGTTACAACGAAACTAATCATAAAACAGTCGAACGTTTAGTCAAAAGTTTTACTCATACGTACATTTCAACACTGAGATTTCGCCCCTAAAAATATACCGCTATAGGCAACTTGCCTGACGCTAAATCCGTCAACGTGAGTGATTTAGTCGCGCGATAGCGGCGGTTATTATGTCCTCCGTGCATGGATGTGCTCTGATTTATTTGCCTCATTTTCACTTTACCTCTTCGATAAAAATATCAAATCCTTACTCGCTCCTTACATTTTCAACCGTCATAACTTAAAACGATTAATACTAAGTATTATTTTACTCGTCGTATTTGAATACAGATACATTTTATTTCAAAATAAACCTTTTCTTTTTACCTTAATTCTAAACGATAATCATTTTTTAAATTTAAACCCAGATATAAATGAACAGTCGTTTGAGAAATCCGACTTGCCCAAAAAAACGAAATCCACGTTTGGTCACCGCTTTAGTTTTTCATGTTATTGTAGATCTATGAATAGTTTAAGTAAATTAATTATAGGAACAAAGAGACCTTACTGGTCCAGAACATTTTCATTTTTCCAAAAGATTGAATTTTGAGACAAAGCTGGTTTCATACATTGCTGATTCAAATCCATTTTATTTTATTTTGAATTGAAATAATAAAATCAATGTATATACTTGTGTTTATATACTTTTTCATCCTACACTCGGACCATAAAGATTTCTACATTGATAAAATTACACTAATGGGCGTCTGACAGGGTACTATAAACTATATCTATAACATGTTTTCAAAAATAACCGAGTTACGTTTTTTTCCCCATGATTCATTTTTAATTAATATATGAACTTATTTTCACGTACTTTACCATTAGAGCATGGATATTAATGTAAAATGATAGATAACTACTTTTAATGTGTGTTCAAGTATGGAAATAGTTTGCCTAAATCATAGGCACAACTAAGATTCCACGTAAGACTATGCCGACATTTGATACATTTTGTTCAAAGATAACCCCCAAATCTGTTTTTATATATATTGGAAAAAATTATCTTATAACATTTCAAGTCACTAATTAAACAACTTAGTTTAATTTTGACCATTTGGGTATTTACTATTTTTGAATTTGGCCTTTTTATTTTGTTTATTTGCTCTGCTCTTGAAGCTAAAACATGAGTTTACCTGAAAATCGAACGGATCGATAAAAAATAATAAACAGACGCGCACTGATTCGAGAGAAAACAAAAATCGACTTCAAGAAGACGTGGGTGAGAGTCGTGAAATCGAATCTGTTTTCCGCGAGTCAGCTTGAGTCGTGTCATTAGGTCGCCGGAACGAAACTATAATTACGATAATTAGTGGAGACGTAATGTAACGATTAATTTGATGGGTATAATAAATAGCGCGTGATGCTGCGTATAATCGTCGACACTTGCAGCGTGGCGTGCGTTCGAAAATCCTACGGTGGCAAAGAATAACCATGCGCATTTACATTATTTGTGCTTTACGCGCACTCGTTTGGCACGCATGCACGCACGTACAGTTAACGTTGGCGATTGTCTACACCGAACTCCCTGAAACCAGCCCGCCAGCGATTTTCGGTCGGAACAGAAAAACTAATCCCTAGTGACAGACGAACAAACGACAAGTAACATTCAGAAGTGTATCAGATTGTAAAATCGGCTTAGTATAATCACACGAGTTGTTTGTTTACTATATCATATCATGATTTTATTTCCCTCCGTCCGGTCACCCGACGGTTTTTCTTCCGAGTTAAACGCACGTCATACTTCTGAACACCGAGTTTTTCGCTAATCGTTTTGTAATATTTTCAATCTACATCATCAATTATATCGTGACACAAAACCATTCGTCTTGTCACTCGTGAAAACATAAATATTTAAGACGAGACAAACGGTATTTCTTATCTATAAAAACAATATCGCACACGAGCAGTATTTCGTATGAAGTTTTTACGAGAACGTTTGAATTAAATAACGTTAAAGTATTATTAAAGTACCAAATATTCTCAACTAGTAAATAGTGTTTGTACACAGCTAACGCCAAACCTAACCGACAAATAATTACTATTAATTGTGCAGTTACTACTACTACTACTCCATACTATACTGGTGTTAATTGAAAATCGTTAATTTAGGTTGTTGGACGTCATAATATCTGGTCAGATATCGCCAAAAGGCATCAGAACTCACCCATGCCTGATCTCGATTGGTCGGAATTGGAAGGCCTATTTTGTCAACAAGCCCCTTCAGCACCGACTAGTCAAAGCGGAGTGTTGAACTTCAGATTAGGCCAAGATACCAGCGAATGTGATAAAAAACGGAAAGAGCCGACAGAGGTGAAAGGATAATGAATTATTTTAATAAACTTTTACGAAACTCAAACGTTTTGAGTTATATTTTGCTATGAAAACACACGATTATCGTCGTTTTTGTTTTCCGTTTCAGATTGCTTTATTAGATGGAAAACGAAGTTTGAACGTTAATATATTTTTGAAACAATTCCGAAGGTAAGACGTTTGTGTGATACACAACACACACACACACACACACACACACACACACACACACACACACACACACATATTAAGTATCTTTAATGTAGTTTGATACGACGTACGATGGTGTATACGATTTGTATTTTCAGTTCGAACGAAGATATTATACAGTTGATACGTGACGGCGACCACGACGATATAGGCGCGGAAAAACTCCGTGGCTTGTTGAAAATCTTACCGGAATTAGACGAATTAGAAATGCTTAGAGCTTTTGACGGAGACAAGACCAAATTGGGAAATGCCGAGAAATTCTTGTTACAGCTGATCGACATTCCCAAGTGAGACATATTATCATTATACCATGCACACGTGACCTTCGACGTATTTTTTTTTCGCCCTTAAGCCACAATAGTTCTACGATTTTTTAACACAAATGTTTTTTGTGAATTTTTATTTCCAGTTACAAGTTACGCATCGAAAGTATGTTATTAAAGGAAGAATTCGCATCGAATATGAGTTACCTCGAACCGAGCATTAATTCAATGATCGTCGCTGGCGAAGGTAAAAAATATATCTTGTTATTCCTATACGGCATTCTTGATGATAATAGAATAAGTAATAGAACATAAAAAATAAATAAATTAATAATATATATAAAATTTAGATTTGATGACGAACAAACGCTTCCAAGAAGTTCTATACATGGTGATTTGTGCGGGTAACTTTTTGAACTTTGTAAGTGTCAGATTCCCGATTTTCATTTTCATACGTGTACAAATAACACAAAGACGACTATTTTGAACATTTAGGGTGGATATGCGGGGAAAGCTGCAGGAGTGAAATTAAGCTCGTTACAAAAACTAACTGACATAAGAGCTAACAAACCTGGAATGAATTTAATACATTACGTAGCGTTGGTAAGTAATGTGTATAGTTATAGACACCATTGAATTGTCGAGTAGTCAAAATAAATACGTAGTTATAAATTGTATTATTATTTTATAGCGAGCGGAAAAAAATAGGAAAGATTTACTTAAATTTCCCGAGGAAATGTCTGTGTTAGAAGAAGCTACTAAGTGAGTAGACATTATTATAAATAAAAAATAATATTTTTATTGAATACGATTCAAATGTTTTGTACAAAATTATCGTAACTTGATTTAAAAAATATTCTTTGCACTTTAAAAAAATCAAATAAATCAAATGAATTTAACAATATTTTAAAGCAAGTGTTGTTAAAACAATTAAATAAAAAAAAAAATATTCCATTTTATAAAAAAACATAAACAATTTCTTTTTATTTGGATGGTAAACATTTGAATACTATAATTTGTCACGTTTAAAAAAATATTTTTATATGTGTACGACCAATTAACATTTTTTTTTAAAATTAATTACCCTAAAAGTATTATATTAAATCATACCAATGACGCAATAATTTATAATTATAAACATAAATAATGAACGTTAGTTTAAAATTCGAAAATATTATGTTACATTTATTATTTTATTTTATAGAACTACAGTAGAGCAGCTGCAAAATGAGATTAATGCTTTAGATTCGAGATTTAAAGTAGTTCGAAAACAGATTGAGCTGCCCAATACGGAACAGGACATTAAAAATCAAATGATTGAATTTCTGAAGGTTTAAATTACTAATCATTATTACTCTACTATCGATTGAGTATTATTAACAAGTATCGCACGTCGAATAGGTTGCCGAAAGGCAAGTTGGGGGTTTACAAAGTGACATTGCCGAGTTGGAATCCATGAGGAAAACTTTAGCCGATTTCTTTTGTGAAGACGTGAACACATTCAAATTAGAAGAATGCTTCCGGATCGTCCATAGTTTTTGCATGAAGTTTAAATTAGCAGTGGCCGAGAACGAACGGAGAAAAGTACAAGAAGAACAAGCTTTAGTTAGACGAAGACAGAGAGAAGAACAGTTAGCTGTGAAAAAACGATTACGTGAGATACATTTCATTGATACGCAAAAAAAAAATATATATATTTATATAAATAGTGACGATGTGATGGTAACTAAAATTTTTTTATAGTGACCAACGATCAACAAATCAACGGTTCTGACGTGGAAAACAATCTAGTGGACTCTATTTTATACGATATCCGTTCGGGATTTCCACATAAGAAAAGTTTCGATAAGGTATGTGAAACGTAACTCGACGCGAGTCTCGAGTATTCTATTACTATGCTTGTTGACGTTATATTCGTATTTACTCGTGTATAGGGCAAAAGGCCGCACAATGCGACGACCGTGACTTCGGAAGAGGATAATATATCAGTATCTGGTTCACCGGCTGTGATTAGGCGAAGACTCGGTGTTGTTGACAATCCCAATAAAGAAGACAACTTATCTCCAGGTATGAACGACGAGCTCCTGTTGAAATACAATTAAACCCGATTTTATAACTATTGCGTTGTTAAAGATGTTACGCCGAACGGAAGTTTACGGCGTAGACGGAGTAGAGTGCCTTCGGAAGACGACGAAGTTACGTTAATGGACTTTTTGAGGACGTCTAATCAAGACACTCCACCCGTTTCTAACGTTCAACGGAAATCGTGGGGTAGTTTAGGTAACGAAAGACATCTCACGCGATGTTTGAAAATTTACTATCAACCGTTTTAACAGATATAGTAGCGTATGGTCACAGTTTATAATAATCTTTTGGTTACGAAACAAACTAAGTATTACGCTCAGTACTTCAAGTTCAGTAAACAGTCCATGTAATAATTTATACACGCATTATAATATATTGTTTAGCAGTTGATAATTAAATATTCATTATAACAAAAGGTCCGTTATATCGACATTACAATATATTGTGCTTTCCATGCATAATAATTTTTTTTAATACAATGGGATCGTGTGGAAACCGTTTATAGTTGCCTACTGTTAATATTTTTCAGTGGTAAATAAAATAAAATGGTCAAAAGTAATGTACGTGAGTTATCTTTCCATACATGTTTTAATGTTTTTATTTACTTTCTACGATTTCATACTATTTAATCTTTGTACGATTTTAAATAAAAATTAATACATAAATTCAAATTGGAATCGTGAATTTCCGTTCAAATAAAATATGTCCCGTTTGTTTATAAAACGTAAATTCTGATGCTCATTTAATTCGTCTACAACAAACATTTAATTTATTTCAACAATGCTATGTTTTATTATTTAATTTTTCTCTTAGACCGATCTTGGGCGAGAAGATTCAGAGGCAGTGGTAAGAAGAGACCCGAATTACTAAGTGCCGATTTCAGTGCCGACAGAGAACGTGCAAATTCGCCTTCGCCTTTAGTGGAAACAAAGCCAATCGTACCAGCAGTGATTTCAACTCCCGAGGAAGAATCTAAACCAAAGTATGACAAATAAAATACCAATAAATGTCAGGGACAATCATGGATTTTTAATTTTTTTTTTTTATAGAGCATGGAGGCAAAAGATCGAAGCATGGTTACATGAGAATGAAAAAGAAGAAAAAGATTCGGATGACTTACGACGGAAAACCCAACGAATACAAAACAGTAGACGATCTCTAGAAAATGACTCTGAGAGTGATGGTCGCAGTAGTATTTTGGACACGCTGCCCGAAGGAAAATTAGCTACGGATGCTAACAACGACGGATACAAAAGAGTATATTCTGACTGGAGACCGACCATTGACAAAACTGACGTTGTAGGTGTCATGGAAGCAATTGCCGGTGAGTAAAATCATGAAAAAATATATATAGCTGTTACGTTAATACCAAATTGTTTTAGAAGCTCAACCTCCGGTCAAAGATAAGTCGCAGTGGCGTAAATCTAATTTGAACGTGCCAAACACGTCAGAAGAGACGGACGTTAATTTGAAAAGGAGTAAAAAACCAACTACTCTATCCACTTTTGATTCGCATAGCACACCCTTACACGTAAGTTCATAGTGCTGACGTTGTTTGAAAATATCATGTTGTAAAAACGGCTTTTGGGTTTCCGTCGACTAGTTTGACTCACGAATTTAACGGTGCTTACAGGCTATCAAAGAAGAGGATAGAAGAAAAGGTTTAATCGAGAAACTAGGACAGAACGTGTCGAGCCAAGACCGTCTCACGGTCTACATCCGAGGAATGGACCAGCCGGAAATAAAACCAAATATGAGGAGTGCGCCCTCGCTGAGGAAGCCACTTCCCAGTCCGGAATCGCCGGAAGAAAAACTACTGCCGCCGTTCGCCCCCAGGCGGAAAATATCGGACGCCACGAGTACCGGAGATGTGACCGACAAAATCGACATCGACTCGGACAACATAGAGACGCCGCCGACTTCCCGTAGGCAAATCGTCCGACCCCAGACGATACCGTCGAAGATCCAAACGGTCGAGGAAGAGACGCTGGGAGACGGTCAGTTCGATCGGTTCTCGGCGGCCAGGCGCACCAGGAGGTACAGGAAAAACACTGATGACGACTCGGGCCGGAAGTCGGAAGGATACGAATCACCGATGGGCAACGAGGACTCGGACGTCCGATTGAAAAAGTGGAAGGACAAACTGACGTACAACAAAGCGCCGGAGGACGACAGCGGCAAAGACTTCTCCAGGAGCAACCGACTGTACTCGTCCATGCCGAGAACGACGCGAAACCAGAGCGTCGTGGATCACGGCGACATAATGAAAGCCGTGAAAATCTACGGACAACTTACGCCGGAGAAAAGCGTCACGGAGCCGAAAGCTCTGGACCGGGTGACGAAGATAAATCTCCACGAGAACGACGAGTCGTCGATAAACTTGAAGAGCACCGAATTTATACCGGAGATCAGGGTGCAAGCTCTGACGCCACCGATAAAAATCAGAACGGAACACGACTTGAATGACGAAGGGTACTTATTTTAATATAAACGATAAATCTCCGTATCGTCGTTCAACGTGAAAACCCTATTGTGCGCGAAATTTCGTACAAATCGCATATTATTCAGATCAATTCATTGTAAAATACAAATTAAAATAATATTTTTCCAAATAGCCTCTGCTCGAAAACCAGATTTCTTTCGGCACATTGGGTTTTACACGCCATGTGACTTGTATATCATGAAATATATCTGCAGGGATACACGTAATTTAGAGCATAATGTAATCAAGCATTTTTCTTTTTTATCTGGGTCGAAATGTTTTATTTGAATTATATGCATAAAAATCAATGTATTTATACGGCCTTTAAAAGTTTACGTGAAAAAAAACAATTCATATTTAATATATCACGACGCAGGGTTGTTCAAATGAGGCGCCGGTTTTAACTCTCAGGAGTCGAGTGGGTTCAAAGTACCAAGGTATTTATTCAGTGAAACGAGATAGAATAAAAATAAATGCTTTTTCTCAATAATTGCTAGTCGAAAGTGCAATACAATATGAAAATCAAAAGTACAATATAATTAATACATATTTTGAGTTTCGATGTTTTTTAGCCTTACTTTCACATGTTTTCAACAAAAAACTTAACTTGTTTATAATTTTTGGCATACACGTCATGCACGTGCATTTTCCAATCGTCAACGATAAATCGAAAAAGGTGCGTGAAATTTTAACTCGTCAGTATGAGCTTAAATAACACAAAAACATCCTTTAAAACGCGATCAGTGAGTGTTGATCGTTCACCTCGCGTGACCCGTCAAATGTTGTTAAACAGTCTTTCTACATTTCACATTCGTTCACGTCGTGATTATGCACGCATATGATTCAATTATTTATTTAAACGCCTGTTTAGGCTCGAGCGCAATATGAAAAATATAATTTTAGCAGTACAGCGTGTACGTAAAACGGTAATAAAAAAAAGAGTAAAACACAAGACGACGACGATACGAACAGAAAAAAATTACATTAATTATTGACTTGACAAGTATTTTACAGAAGGCGCACTCGGACGACATAGGATCGTATAGTATTGCACGAATAAATATCGGGGATCCATAATAATTAGGTTCACTATTGGGATGATTATAATAATAACTATAATATTATAGCTGTCCCGACACGGCGTTGCCCGCGTATTAGTTTGTTTTTTGGCATTTTCGTAGGCCGTGTATTAGTGTTGTATTAAAAATTATAATATATAATTATTCTAGGAACAATTCCGCCGGCAATAAAACACACACAATAGAAAAAAGGTCAGGTTACAGATAGATACTATCGCGGACGGACACCATGCAATTATAAAAATTTATTAAAAAGTTTATTAAAATATTTAATATATATATATATATATATATATATTAAAAAATTGAAATAAAAACTATTCCGTCTTATGAGTTGGACCGTGTACACACGGTGTAAAAAATTTCATCAAAATCGATCCAGTAGTTTCGGAGTTCATTCCGGACAAACACCGTGACACGAGAATTTTCAATACATAAAGATGTCGTACCGATGATCGGACGCGTTGATTAATATGTTTTTTTCTCTTTCCCCGCGCAGGTTCGAAGAGTCAGTGAGCCTGATGTCGGCCGAGTCGCTGAGCCAGGAGACGTCGTCGGGCAACTTCGAGACGGAGAAACCGCAGCCGATAGCCCGGGCCGACAGCAGCGGCAGCAGCAACGACACCAACAGCAGCGGCGGCGGCGGCGGCGGCGGCGTGGGTCCAGTCGCGTCCGTCGCGGGAGCTCATAGCGCGCGCAAGACCAACTCGTTCAGGTCTACCGTGAGACCGGCGGCGGCGGCGGCGTTGCAGCGGAAGACCGAATTGCCGCGGCGCACCGGCAGCTTCCGGACGGGCCTGCAAAAGCCCGCGGCCGCCGCGTCGTCGGTCGCGGCCGCCAGATCGACCGCGGCCGCGGCCACCCGGTCCGCGAGCGCCGCACCGCACAGGCCGACCGTGTACCGGACCGCGTCGTCGCCGCAGCAGCACGCCAGGCCGGTCGAGCGGTCCGCGTCCAAGAACAGCCTGCGCAGCTCGTCCAGGAGCTCGTTGAACAGCAACCACAGTTCGGGCGCCAGCACGGTGGTGCAGGCACACAAGAAGCCGTCGTCGGGCGTGGCCACGTACACGCGGGCCATCAACGATCTGACGACGGAGCTCAAGTCACGCGGCTCCGCGCTCAAGAGACCGTCGCCGGGCGCGGTGGGTGGCGCGACGCCGCTCCAGCTGCACAACCGGAACGCCGCGTCCTCCGGCGCCACGCCGACGTCGGCCAGCCGGAGCAGCAGCAGCGGCAGCAGCAGCATCGCGGTGCCGGTCAAGCTGGCCGCCCACTCCAGACCGAAACCGCAGAGCTCCAACAGCTTCAAGGAGAACCACCCGCAGCACAGCAACCACGTCAGGTCTACGTCGGCGTCCGCGGCCGGCGCTCCGAAACCGTTGGGCTTCATGAGGCCGACCGCCTCGAGCACGGCCAAGGACTCGCTGGACGGCGGCGGTACCGTCGTCAGCGGCGTCGGCGGTATTTTGGTGGCCAAACCCAAGCCTCTAGTCAGAAAAAATTTCAAATAGATTTAGAGATGTCCGGCGGTATCGTCGTCGTCGTGACCGGACGCGTGGCGCAAAACGATTTTCGCAACAATTTCGTCGTGCAAAAACTAGTTTTTCTCCCAAAACTTATTTTCTCAGTTCCGACACGTATACACTAACGTTTTCCTCGTGTTCCTTCGCGGCTCGCACGTGCCACGACAAATTATTACTATTACCGTTATTATCGTTCGTGTCGACGACAACGCGACGTGATGTGTTATCCGCGCGGTACACGCCGCGACTCGGTCGGGTCTCGAACGTTATTGAGGGGCTCGGGAAAGAGGTGCACCATAAAATATAGCTTCGACTATTTTCGTGTTTTAAGGCTGGCCAACGTACGCGACGATTTTTAACTCCTGGGTTTTCTGCGCGATCCCGCCGTGATTCCGTACTCTGTACTGTTGTCGTCGTCGTCGTACAACTGACTTTTAATTCGTTCGGTAAGAAAAATTATGATTTTAATTTATTTATTTATTTTTTTTTTTTTTGCTTCGAGTTAGTTAAATAATTTACATATCATTCTCGACAAAACGGGAAATCACGTGACACATCTAAACGGATCAATATTATTTTTCACTTAGGCAAATCGAAAGTTTTTCCCAGACGTGTGTTGTATAGCTGATGATTTTTTATTCGAATTAAATTTGATATGATTTTATATGTATAATTTTTTTCTTTTTATTACTAATTTAGCTTATATACATTTATATATGTACATATTTATGTATGGATTTATTATTATTACTATTATTATTATTACATCTGGTATCTAGTCAAAACACATTGCTAAACAATCAAAACAAAGGTGCCTTAATTTTTGTAAGTATAGGATAGTAATCAAATAATTAAAATGTGTTATTTTTGCAAGGAATATTTTATTGTCTTTTTTTTTTTTAATTGGTTAAAACTATCTTATTTTTTTTTTTAAATTTTAACGATTTAATTTTTATTTTTTTAAAAATTGTTATACTTTCTAATTCTAATTCATCATTATTAAAAAAAAATGTATATATATACGTGTACACCTATATAATACAATATAGACATTTTACCTATATCGTTTACTAAGTGCTATATATATATATATATATAGCACGTATATATATATACGTGTCTTATACTAACAATTGTTTTATTTTAATAAATTATTATTGTTGTGTAATGAGCGAATTCCTGTGTAAATTATTTGTTTATTTCGTTTTTCAACACACTATACGCACAATATTACGTGTTACGAGGAGACAACAACAATAACAATACAGCGTTGTCGTCCGATCCGTTTTGGCTCATTCGTTCGCCGTCGCGTAGGCGAGTGTTACGCAAAAACGGAATTGAAAACGTCAGCGGCGGCGGTGACAGACGAAGGAATGGACGAGCGCGCGCGACGGCGGAAACACGATATCGTGACACGCGTCTCCGTTACTCGTCCACCACTCTTCTGGAAGCGATACCTTCATTTACCTTCATAATTTCCTTCATGTTTTTCATACATATGTTTATCATTCGTAGGAGTTAGACCTCAAAAGGAATCTCCATATATCACTTACTCAAAATATTCAGATACACCAGAGGCAGAAAATATATCTGTCATAACGGAAGATAAGGAGTGGTGATTTCTCCAAGACTGCAACAAAATGTTCATGGGAATAAATCGGGATAATGCAATCCTAATAAAACTTTGGATACAGATGGAAAAATATATTTTGAATCTTTCGGTTAAAAAAAGGTCTCTATTGTCAAACAAGAAAACATTAAATAACTTAAAAAAAAAAAAAATGCCTAACGAAAACAGGACTAAAAATGGAACGAATTGCGTACTTATTTATTCAGATATTGTGCTCAGAGAAAGTATGATTCTTGTTTAAAAAAAATTTAAGAATGAATAAATGTATTCATAAATTTTACCACGTCAAAATTACTGCAACCATATTACATGAAACCCTAACCATAACATAACATTGAATAGGTAATATTCTTTGTTGTACCTGTAGACGTTAATCTTTGTGTTACCCTGCAGTAGATTCTTGTGAATGCGATGGCCTACGTGACCACGCGAGTGGATTAATTCTGCTGAATCAGCGTAACTCATCCAATCGTCGGGGGACTCTGAATATGCATTAATGACACTAGGTCAGTCATCAAACGTGTACGCAGAGCATCCTTTTTTAATTCATTGTATTAACATTCTTTATATTAAGTATTCAGTATTCATGTAATAAATAGTATTCTATTTAGTAAAAACTACAGTTATCTTTTATATACATCAAGAGCATCGACACTACGGTTGCCGTACAACAACTTATTTAATTAAGTTAATATGTGTATGTGGGCAAAACAATTAAAAATATCAGTGCATTTTAAATTTTATTAATTATATGTAGTTTTAAAATGACGTTTTAATTTTGTAAGCGGTAACTAATACATTTTAATATTCCGTTTTAGGTTTGTTGCTTATTTATGATAAATGAAACCGATTCAATTCGTGCCAATCAAATACAAATAATAACAAATGATTATTTTATTATCTTCTAATTCAATTTTTGACAAGGTTTAAAAGGAACTCCATCCCATCCATCAAAAATGGAATTCGTGATTGGATACGGTGGACACTGACAAATACCTTTATAACCTTTTTAATTTTCTACCATCATCGGTAACAATGTTAAGAAATCTGAATATCGCCTTCGATTAAGGGTACTATCATAAAAATGTGGACTTATTCAATCTTATCGTATTAATCCACTCAAATATAGTGTCTTTCACATTTCAAAAATCTGTGTCTCAGTCAATTTTGGATTGAGTACCGTGATCAATGGACCAAAATGATTTGGAATACAATGATCTATCTATATTTGGTGACATTCATAAAGATTGGTATTCAAAAAAATGTATTTTTATGGCACTTATGTGCACAAAAGAAATTAAAAATTAAAATTGTTCATATAATATGTACATCACTTCAATTTTAAATTATCGGACTGAAATATTCAGTGGTACACCATAGAATCACTGTATACTGATTCATTGATATTCGTATTACATAGAATGATTATAGAATATAGACATAGTTTACTGAACATTTCAACCACTTATTGAGTAAAATAATGTTTTAATTAAGTTTACCTCTGAAACTGAATTGTAATCTTGACTTTTTGTTGGTAAAGGAGCTATATTGATGCAAGCAATAGTTTTTGCTTTGTTCATGGTCGATTGAGAAATTATATTGCTTAATAATTCCTAATAAAAAAAAAAAAAAACAGACGAAATTTAAATTGATGTGTTGTGTTTATTTTTAATTTACTTACTACACTCGGAACATTTGTATCGGAACAATTTAATATAGTTCCACTATCATGCAACTCTGGAGTACAGGCGAAATTATGAACAGTCAAATCAATAAAATACAGATCTATCACGGACTTTGTGACACTATAATCAAAAACTTCAAAACTACAATCGTAAATAATTAATTATAGTATCTTAACCATGAAAAGCATTTTCGTATATTTGTCTCACGTTCTTTATTTGGTATTTTAGATTCTGAGTGAAGCGAAGGATCTTATGGTTTTACAATGATGTTTATTTTTTTTTTTTTTTCTTTTTTTTTTTTTTTTTTTTTTTTCTTTTTTTTTTCTGTAAACACTTTTTCGTATAGAAATCCTTGTCCAAAAGTTTCGTCCAGCAACTTTTTAGATTCGAAATTGAACTGAGATGGTACTTTAGAGAGGTCATTTTTCCAAAATCTCCATAGTTTTTCCAGTAATCAAGAATAACGATCGAAAAACTGAGTAAAAACGGTAAAATCGGTAAAAATCCGCCGTAAACGAGATTTTCACTGTTCAGATTTTAGGTATTTAGTCATAAATCGAAAAGTATTGAAGCTAGAAACTTGAAAATTTTATCCAATATCAAATACATACTTTTTTATATTGGACAACATTTTCAGAACAATTATAGCACTTTTGACTTAAATATAGAACTTTTAATTTACCAAATTGTTTGAAAGTTTTTATGTAATATAATTTTAAATATTTGACTAAAAGTTCTGAAAATTTAATATGACCTTACTCATATACATACCTAATTATCCTAACAAAAGTTCAAAAATCGTTAGTCAGGATTTTTTTTTATACACGTTTTAACAAATTCATATAAATTCGTATATGAATATCGACTGTTTTTACGTTAATTTTCAACTTAAAATCTGTATAAATCTTTTTTGGTGTGTCCGATCACAATGAAACTTGGAATATAGATATAAAAACATGTTTCGAATCTTTTGGTAACAGAAAATTTCTAACGAGTTAAAAATTGAATATTTTATGAGGGTTTAATAACGAAAAAACTCACCAAAAATCAGACAAATAACCGAAAAATACGTAAACAGTATATAAATAATATATTATATTACACTGAAGCTTTGCTCAGAATCGTTTTATACTAAAGAAATGAGTCATCATTTCTTTAAAACTTAATACATTCATCACCAATATCTTGTCCGAGGTTAGGTTAGGTGATCCCATGATAGAAAGTGCTATACACTCCTCACCATTATCTTGTCCGAGGAGCGAAGCGACGAAGGACGAACTTCCACCACCATTATCTTACCAGCTTTTTTTATATGAGTCTCCTTCAATAGGAACTAAATTCAAACCAAATTTTAAATCTGGCAATTGTTCTTTTATTTTTGTTACAAACATGCATATCTTTTGACCATAATTAGAAATATTAGTCTAAAAAATTGCGGAAATATAGGTATAACTTCAACTAGCTGCCCGGTGGGATACAGGTGAATCGTAGATTATTTACTGTAAAGTATTTAAATGCAAGATTCGTTCTAAAAAAGACCCAAATGACTATGGAGACTTAAAAAAAAAATGTATACAATAATTTAAGAAAATCACTTGGTTTATGAGATACTGGTGGTGGCAGACTGAGATTGTAATCAATTTTATATTGATGATACAGTATCGGATTCGTGGGAGATGCCGCCTATGACGGCAAATGGCGTTCGCTGTCTAGCAGACACTCATCACTCTAAGAATTTATCTGTTTGAAATTTGTGTTTGTTAGAAAATGTAATATTTTATGTAGATGGTAATAATAAGTTCTTTTAAATATGACTCATCACCTAGGCTAATAAAAAATTTATTTACCAAAATATGCATTTGATTTTTATAAGATACACACAAAAAATAATAATTGAAATCAGTGATTTTAAACGATACAATAAAAATCAACGAATTATTTATTTATTCATTTATTAAAGCTCATTGCCTGGGCTAAGATTTGTATGCAATAAAAAATTGTAATATATTATGAATTTTAAAAACGTGTATTTTAATTTGCATGAAGTGTTAAATGCTGGTTTTTTAGTTCAATTATGACTTGAGATAAAAACAAATATTACTTTTAATATACGCTAGATCAAAAATGAAAATTCTACTCCAAACCACAATAATTTTACTAAAATTACACTGAAGATGCACGGGAGACAATAAACGAAAGAAAAAAGCAAAAAAAAGCAGAAATTTAGAGTATCCGCCACCCGGAATCGAAATCGGAGTGCACTGATTACTTTCATTTCCTACCTAACGCCAATTCCTACATAGCCACCTACTCGAGTTGGCAATTGCATTGAAAACTCGAGCTGTTAAACGGTTCGTGATACGACGACGCGTACTATTACCAATACGAGCAAACAAATCGAGAGAGCGGTCGGCGGGAAAGATAAGAGATAAGCCGATCGGTAGGCGAGGGAAGAAAAAAGGCGGAGGGAATTTGGACGAACGCGATTCGAGCCACTATTCTTTAACCTAAAAAAATTTTCATTAGGTCGAATCGGGAAAACGGAACGGAGAAAAATCGAGAAAAAAGCCGAATTGATTATAAAACGGTCCAGAGTACGGGGGAAAAATACGAAATGAGAACAAAAAGAAAAGGGGAATAAAAACGAAAAAACGCTTACCCCCGTAATATCTCACTCGTCAAGAATTTTTTTAATATATTAGAAGATTTACGACTTTATGAATTATTATCAAATAAATAGGTCATCAAATATAACTAATTTTAAATTGATATTTTATACAATATAAATTGGTGTTATTATTCATTCATTAAAAATGAATCCAATACTCACGTATACGTTATTTACACTCAAAATAATACCAGTGATTTGTAAATCTTTAATTTTGTCTATTAAGGGAGTTACTAATTTATCGGATGAAGTCTGATCTTTAGGATCGAGAATTTCATGCCATCTACTTTCCGCAGAAAACACAACATAGGTGTACACTGGTTTACAAGCTGACACCAATGATTTGATCGAATCTTTAAACAGTGTTTTAGTTTCATAAAATTTCCAAAATATTTAAAACACACCAATAATGATATATTTCATCAACTGTATGTGAATGATGGCTTGATGTGTAAAATATAAACATGTTATTCCCAAAATAAAATGTATATCAACTGTTTCATGTTTCTCTGTTATAATTATTATGTAGTGTATAAGTGATATGAAAAACTAAAAAAAAATAAAATTGTAAAAAAAAAAAATCGTTTTTATAAATATGACGTTCGATTAGTGTTTAAAACTTTAAATAGAAATCAAAATTAAAATGTATCCATAGAATTAAACTCAATGAATAAAATCTCCTAGAACACTTTGTCTATTATACAATTTAATAATTCAATATATGTATATAATATATATATTATAAATAAATAGAAAATTTTTAAGTAAAATATAAACAATCTTTGAAGTATATACATCGTTTTAGTTTGTATTTACAAATGGATATGAATTCAAAAACCATAAGGCTGTAAAAAGTCAAAATATATATCAAATTTCAAAATTTGTCTATACGTATTTTTATTTTTGTTTCATTTTTTATTATTTGTATTTGTTTATTTCTATATAATGTTTATAATTTTATATGCGTAACTTACGCATCAAATAATTTTAATTAAATTATACTTTATAAATTATTATGATATGAAATTTGGTCGTTTTATTTCCTTCGACTTAAAAGTTATCAATATAATCAGCAAATGCTTGGATTTTGGGCTTTTACTATGAGTAGTAAAAAAAACCAGTTCTTACTGGTAAAACTTATGCTTACTGGTATTCGAAAACTCATATTTTATTTCATGTATTTTTTATATAATAGCAACAGATAGATACATTACCTTGGTTGTGTTGTGGCATATGTTCACCATTAATCTCATCAAAGTAGTAAATTCCAAATGTTATTAGGTCACATCGTTCTATCACATCAGACACAGAAAATGGATAACCAACTTTAGACTCGAAATACTCTCCTCTGTATTCGCAGACATGGCATGGTGTACCTTGAACTAAATGTTAAAGTGTATAATGAAATAATTACTTTACAAACTAGTCAATTTTAATAATTTCATCTTAATCCTGAATCTTATTTACTATTCTGATAATACTATTGAACTATTTTACGATCTTTTAAGTGAGTTGTTCAAATTATCCCCAAAGTATCCCCACCCGGCCCATTTTAGATTCTGAGTGAAGCGAAGGATCTTATGGTTTTACAATGATGTTTATTTTTTTTTTTTTCTGTAAACATTTTTTCGTATAGAAATCCTTGTCCAAAAGTTTCGTCAGGCAACTCTTTAGATTCGAAATTGAACTGAGATGGTACTTTAGAGAGGTCATTTTTCCAAAATCTCCATAGTTTTCCAGTAATCAAGAATAACGATCGAAAAACTGAGTAAAAACGGTAAAATCGGTAAAAATCCGCCGTAAACGAGATTTTCACTGTTCAGATTTTAGGTATTTAGTCATAAATCAAAAAGTATTGAAGCTAAAAACTTGAAAATTTTATCCAATATCAAATACATACTTTTTTATATTGGACAAAATTTTCAGAACAATTAAAGCACTTTTGACTTAAATATAGAACTTTTAATTTACCAAATTGTTTGAAAGTTTTTATGTAATATAATTTTAAATATTTGACAAAAAGTTCTGAAAATTTAATATGACCTTACTCATATACCTACCTAATTATCCTAACAAAGGTCAAAAATCGTTAGTCAGGATTTTTTTTTATACACACTTTAATAAATTATTATACGATTTTTTTCGATATTGTCTGATTCCTTTTAAGTTTATTTCTAATGAGTTATAATTTTTATAATAATTGAAGTTTAAATGATTTATATCTAATTGAATATTTTATGAGGGTTTAATTACAAAAAAACTCACCAAAAATTATACAAATAACCGTAAAATACGTAAACAGTATTTAAATAATAATATATTATATAACACTGAAGCTTTGCTCAGAATCGTTTTATACTAAAGAAATGAGTCATCATTTCTTTAAAACTTAATACATTCATCACCAATATCTTGTCCGAGGACCGAAGGGACGAAGGACGAACTTGTACCACCATCATCTCACTTACCAGATTTTTAAATTTTCATATATTAGAGGAGAAGAAAGGAGCTCCAATATATTAAGATGTTCCACATTAACGAAGACACTATGAATCTTTTATCAGTTTTTTTTTTTTTTTGCAGGTAATTTTCAAATACCTTTTAGTGCGTCCCTATAGTGCCAAATGTTCAATTTTTTGTCTTGGGAGACAGGCACACTGTGTTCTTTTTTCTTCTTTTCTGACGAAACTTTTGAAAAATATAACGATTTAAAAAAAAACCAGGTGTTTGCGCTACTCTGCGTACCTATGCGAAATGTTATCGCGGTGCGTTACGCAACTCGGCAAAGGTCGCTTGTCGTGCGAAGAGCGCTTTCGCGCGTGGCAGTGTTGGCTGTCGTTGTGTAACCACCATGGTGTGAGTATCGGTGACGCAGGAAAATCGTACTGAGTATTATAATACCCCCCCCCCCCGGAGTACGAAAATCCTAGGATATTTGTACCCACAGTCAGGGGCGTGCCTAGAAATTTTTTTCGGGGGGGGTTCAATATTTTTACTGACACGTACCTATTTTAATATATATATATATATATATATATATATATATTATAATATTAAGTAAAACTTTTATCAACAATTATTTTAATTTTTCGGGGGGGGGGTTTGAACACCCAAAACCCCCCCCTAGGCACGCCCCTGCCCACAGTATTTAATTCCTAGGATATCTATACCCCCAAATTTTATACCGGGGGGTACTATAGTCCTAGGATATTTTTACCCCCCGTATTAAGTTCCTAGTTTATTTATCCCTTCAAATTTTATACCGGAAGGTATAAATATACTAGAAGAATTGTAATCCCGGTACAAATAACCTAGGATATTGATACCTGCCATGATTATTTGATAGGGGTTACAAAAATCCTAGTAAAACTGTACCCCCCATACAACTTATTAGTATGGGCAGTACAGTTTTACTAGGATTTTTCTAACCCCCATCAAATAATCATGGAAGGTATCAATATCCTAGGTTATTTGTACCGGGATTACAATTTCCCTAGTATATTTGTACCTCCTCTACGTTTTATTAATATGAACAGTACAATTTTACTAGGAGTTTTGTATCCCTCGTCAAAAATTATCTAAATAATGGAGAAATGCGCAAGAAGAAAATATTCAACTGGCAGATGAAATAAAAAGTGCAATAAAAAAAAGTTGCCGGCTTTTGAATGAACTTACCGCTTCAGAAGGCGAGAGAAATAAGTTGAAAATTTCAATGTACAGAGTAGAGAAGTATGGATGTGAATTCGAAATGGCACTTAATTTATAATTCATTATGATATTTACTTTTTGACAGATTTGGTCTTCATTTTTTCTAAGATGTTGAATATTTAAACACTTGTTGTTTTTTTTCGTCATAATCAGTTTGATAAACAATAACGAAAAACCAATATAATTTGATGAATAAATGTTTAATAATAATTCATTTGAAATGTATTTAAATTATTTATTTCACTATATATAGTCACTCACATCAAAAAACAGAAAAAAACATGAAGCTAACTAATAATTAACATACTGATATGTTACAATCATACGTATCAGTAGTAGTTATTTTAGACTCACTGAACATGATATGACCATTTAATTTATCAACTTGAAAACAAGTACGACCTTCGCCCCGTGGGTTATTCGTCTCTCCGTGGACAAGTTAATTGAGATGGGCCATGGGCATATTGAATTTTAATGAAATGATAGAGCATTTCTTTAGTTGAACGATACTGAGCAATGCTTCAGAATTCAAACATAATATTTGGCTAAACCTATTTCCTTAAATAAATATTCAAAGTTGAAAATTGACGTAAATTCAGTTTATTACGTTATAACTAATCATCATGAAATATTTTACTTAAACGGTTCAAAAAAACTCCTTTATCACGATTTTTGAAATTTTTTAAATATAGTTTCTGAAGTATATGAGTAAGAATGTTTAGGCCGGGTGCGTACGGCGATACTACGCTCGCCTGCTCACCGAATATTTCGCGCGATATACCGTCGCCCGTTGCTTGGTCAACAGATCGATCGACCACACTTGTGTGTATGTGTATATATGTGTATGTAGCTCAGTCAGAGTGGTTGGAAACACCGCGCAAATCTGACGAGCTACGATGTGTGGTGGAGTATGTACGTTTGTATAATTATGGTGTGTCTATTTTAAAACTATGGAAAAAGGGGAACTAAAAACTAATAAAAAATGGTAACCAGATATTGTAAATAGTGTTTCTGTATAATAGAAATAATTTAAACAAAGGACGATAATAAATTAAATTCACAGCAACACAAATAATTATTATATAATTTATAAATTTAAATAATATAGTAATAAATTACGGCCTTCTTGGCCCAGTAAAAATGTATGATAATACAAATTTAGCTCTTTTGGCTCAACAAAAATTTGAATAATAATAATAATAATTAATAAATAAATGAATAAATAAAACTCGCAAATTGACGGTGTGCCGCTGGCCAGCTGCAACAACCTGAAACCTATATAAATAATTCGGATTCACACACACACAATAATAATTTAACCAAAAGAAAGAAAAAATAATAATCGCGGTGATTTGCATACACGTAAAATACAAATAATATTCAATTCATGGTGATTCGCGCACACGAATTGAATTAAATTAGGTATACAAAAAAAAATAACTCCAATTTACGCACGGATAATTGTAGTAATAATAATAATTTATGCGATTAGCACTAGTAGGCATAATAAGAAATACAAAAAAAGTAAACAATTACGGTGATTCGCACGGGTCTTTGTAAATTGCGTCCCATTTCAAATTTTTTATGTAAATTGCGGCCCGGGTATATTTTATACATATGTAAATTGCAGCCCAGGTATATTTTATACATACGTAAATTGCGGCCCGGGTATATTTTTGTACATATGCCTATCTAACTATTTCTTATTAATATGTAAATTACGTCTAAGCCTTTTTTCCACAAAACCAATATATTCCTTTCCATTTTTCAGACTTAGGACTATAACTATAACATACTTAAAACTATCTATACAAATATCATTATCATCAAATTTCAAAAAATACTTACACGTTTTAACTGTGCATTACCAACGTTGAATATCATTGTTTAGAAATTTATGAAAACGAAATTTGAAACCATCAACTATTTTCAACGTTTTACTCCTTTCACTTTTCATAACGTCCATTTTTATTAGATTGAAAAAAAATACTGTAAACTGTAGAGCAACCACAGATATATAAAACAACTAGATAGCAGACTCAACGAATAAAATTGAAGTCTAGAATCTATATGCGAACAGGGCAAAATATGATTGATTAATCCATGACATTTTATATTATTCCATGAAATATAATTTTTCTGTGATTGAAACCAAAGATATAATATAAAAAATTTGTTTTATATATCAGTTATCTTTTTATATGGATTCGGATTGAAACACAATTTTTCTATTATAATTTATAAACTATAAACTATAAAGTGCAATTCAAGTAATTCAACATCATGGTGGTTTCTTGTTCTGTGTCTGGTTGTGTTAATAGGAGACTGAAAAGAAGCAAAGTTCATTTTTTTTCGTAAGTTATACATTGTTATATCTTATGTAAACTTATTATTAGTTAGGTATGTAAAAACTATAATAAGATTGTTCCCATTAGATTTCCATTAAAAAATCCAGAAAGGAATCAACTGTGAATTACTGCTATACGTCGTAAAGGGTTTGTTCCTACCAAAAATAGTTGTATTTGTAGTGAACACTTAGTACAGTCTGACTATGACTTAAAACCAGGAGGTAGTTATAAACTATACTTGAAGGAGACGGCTATTCCATCTATGATTCCTGATAATTGTATTCATACAAGTGTAATGAAGAAATAAATACTCATTGTTAACAATTGTTGTGTTGATTAGTAAATAGTAATATACCTATGGTTTATAATATTATAATATTTATAATTATATGAAATATAAGTAGGTAGGTCTCATTGTGGTGGGTGAAAGTATGTTGCTAAGAGTTTTAAATTTATAGTATAATCTGATCTTTCTAGTTGTATTAATAATATGATTTTGCCATTTTAGATTAGCATCTATCATCTAGATATTATACTTTTTGAACTGGATAAAATATAGTAGTGCAATTACATCTACTGTCATTATTAATGGCAATCACTGTATTTATATTAAAGTCATTACAGTTTTTTTTTTTTATGAGGCTTAAGATAATTATTACCACTGGGTGACGATTTATTTATACTAAAGTTTATAAAGCAAGTTTTTGTTAAATTAAGTTCCAGGAGGTTATTGTCATTTGTCAAACCATGTTTTGGCAATACTTAACACACGAGTAGTAATTGTAAATTACTTGTACATCTTAAAAACTTATAACTCGCTTTAAAATTAAAATATAATAAAATAGCCTATGACATACCCTTGATAATAATCTTAGCTTTAAATTGTACAAGAGGTAAATTTACTCAAATTTTTCAACTAACGGTGATGAACGTGATCGGCCGAGCGTACATTTTTCGATGTACGCACTTGTAAGACGGAAAAAAACAAATATCTGTGCAACGAATGCAACGTCCTTTTAATCGGGTGAATTCAGAAATTGTTTTAAAAAAAATCATGGAGTAATTAAATATTTCATGGATTAATCAATCGCATTTGCCCTGTTCGCATATGGCTGTCAGACTTTATAGGTCTTATGAGACTTTATCACTGAGTTAGCTATCTAGTTGTTTTATATATCTCTGAGAGCAACGTAAAAACTTGTACGTAAGAGCTTCGATTAAATGCAAGACTTAACTCACTTGAAAATTTCCAACACAAATGCAGTTAGTACTGGAAAATACTGTTAAAAAGAGTACGACAAGCTCGATGGTTTTCAATTAATTTTGATGAGACGACAGATGTAGCGCAGAGGGAGCAGATTAGTGTTTCTATAAGACATGCATATAAAAAGACAATTCGAGAGGATTTTATCTCGTTTGTATATTATTTTGCTTCAATTGCTTCGAGTCATATTGACCTGAAAATATCGAATGTAGGAATGTATACTGTGCTCAAGTTAAGAAACGTCGGCCGCCGACTTGTGCGCATGGGCGTGGATTTACTACCCGCAAAGGTCTCGAAAATCGCCACTCACGAGAGTGACAAATCAGTCAATATTTGACAAGTGACTAAAACGGATTACTTAAAATACATAGTTGCAATTTATCGTTCGCACTTCAGTGCGTTGCTGATTTAAAGGACGTATTACGTCATCGTCGATGGGAGTTAATACAATTAATCACGTTGTAGTCAACAGGTGAACCGGTGGTCAACTAAGTAGGGAAAAATTAGGGTGGGCCGGACAGGTACCGAAGAAAAGTGGCCACCGTCGACTACTTTTCTTAACTTGATTAGAATATGTCTGTAGCACCTGTTCTTTAAAATTCAATACATCCATCGCCTTAATCTTGTACGAGGAGCGAAGAACATCCATGGTACAAAGTACGTACTTATGTTTTCAAGTATTGTGCTCAGAGAAAGAATGATTATTGTTTTAAAAAATTCTAAGAATGAATTAATTGTATTGATAGATTTTACCACGTCAAAAGTACTGCAACTATATTACATGAAACCCTAACCATAACCTAACATTGAATAGGTAATACTTATTTAATTAAGTTAATAGATTTATGTGGGCATAAAAATTAAAAATATCTTACATTTTAAATTTTATCAATAATATGTGGTTTGAAACTAACGTTTCAATTTCATAAGTGAATAACTAATACATTTAACATTCCATATTAGGTTTATTGCATATTTATGATACATGAAACCGATTCAATTCGTGGCGATCAAATACAAATAATAATAATAAATAATTATTTTTATGATTGTCTAATCCAATTTTTGACAAGGTGTTATAGGAACTCCATCCCATCCATCAAATAATGTATTTGTGACTGGATACGCTTGTTGACACTGACAAGTACATTTAACATCATCTAATTCAATCCAATCTACCGCAATTCCAGCAAAAGATTTTTTCACCAATGCGCCCTTAAACGAATACATATTCAACAAAGTAAAAATGCACCACGGATAACTAAATTGTAATGATTTTCATCAAAATATACAGTGAGTAACTTATTTGGTACCATGCAATAAAAACGTCAAATACAGTCGAGACAATCGAGTGCGCCATAATTTTATGAATATACTGGCGGACCCGGCAATGCTTCACTATTGCTAAGTAATTGATGTTAAATAATTATTTTAGTTTTAGACCACTTTTAGTCACCTCTCCGTGGTAAGTAGCCATATAAATTTAGCGTCGCCACCACGGATTCTTCATAATGTTAAAAACAATTATATCGCTTGTGTTAATAAAAAAATTGTTGCTTATTGCAATTTTTTTTTTTTTTTTGTATAGATTTAATGTGCGGAGCCCTTAAATTAGAGTACGTGTATGTAAATTTTGTAGGTATTACTATGGATAGAACAAAAGATATGAATTATACCAGTAGGTATTTTGATACATTTTGTTGTAAATTACGTTATTGACTTTTTCTGGATCGGGGAAAAAAATATACAAATGAAATAAGTTGACCGTGAGAAAAAAATTGAACGTTTAAGTCAATTTCAGCAACCTTAAGTGTTTGTCCCTGTGCTTTGTTTATAGTCATTGCAAATGCTTATTTAACGGGGAATTGAATACATTTAAACTTCAAAGTTAAATCTGAGGGTATAATTGGCATACTTGGTATTATAATACAGTTTTTCCATTACCACAACTCGTTAAGATTATGCACTTGAGCAATGAACTTCTCAATTTTTTTATTTGTAGTTTTGTACCGTTGCAATGTGTGAATGGGCTCAAATGTCTCATTAAAATAATTAGTGCCCGTATTCTTAAAATCTGTGTATGTGGTGGCACTTCATAAGGTGCTAAAGAGTTTAGAAATACAGTTGGGAAATGGACTGCATCCTCCTTTTCTAAAACTGTATCAACTGAATAGTACATTTGCCGGGGACGGAGTGGCCGAGTGGACTCAGCTGGCGGTTACGACGCGTACCGTCGACGGTTCGAACCCGGCCTCGGGCAGTCTCTCTAACTTGGACAGGAAACAACTGTCTTCGGAGAGATACTGCCATCCCCCCACTCCGGGGCATGGCAGAAACCTACTGGTGCCCCAAGAGAAATTCTACCAAACCGGCATCCGAACCGTAGACCCTAGGGACTACACCCCGGATAACTATGCCTTATGAAAAAAAAAGTACATTTGCCGCCGTGTCGCACAATATGTATATAATTTAAAGGTACAATATTATACGTTTATTTTAATTAATAATCATTAATTATTAATTGACTTAATTGGAATAAACGTATGCCTAAATCCTTATCTATGATGTCCTCTTTAATTAAACAAAATTACTGTACGACCACACAATAAGTAGTTTCGGAGTTTATTCCGAACTTACAAACAAACGATTTCATTTTATATACCTATAAGTATAATCGGAGATGTTGAAAATAATGTTATGAATTTTAATGTAATATTCAAAATTATTAAATAAGATCATTCTTGATGACAAGGAAAACAGAAAATTAAATTCTGATCTTTGCCATGAAATACTTAATACGCAATGATATTTTAATATCAAACTTGTTATCATTTATATTTTATCATCTATGTATACTTACGATGTCATAATTTCTTTGCAAATTATCTACACACCAATCGGCGGAATCGGCCGCTTCGGTAGCATTGCAATACTGTAAAAATATTAAATATCAACATGAAACATTAGACCAAAAATCTATTTCAAATGAAGTGGTTACAATATGACTACGGCTAATAAACAATATATTATAAAATATTTTTCACCAATTAATACTTATAATTAAAAAATTATACACCATATGTTAAAATAAATAAAATTAAGGTTTTTTCTTTAAAGCTATCTCTATGTTTCATGACTTATATGAATTTTAGAAAACATTGATACATACATAACAAATTATTTGTTATCATTAAATAAATTGTTATAAACCATATATTTAGATATTTTTAGAAGCGATGCTATTGGATACTCATTATGATGGCCGATGAGATAAATGATTAAAAAGAGTTAAAAAATAAAATTTAACTGTAAGGGATTACATTTTACCCCCAACAGTTGATTTTCAAATATTCACAACATTTGTTGAACCAATCATTTCATTATTACAAATATCCTCATTTACAATATTTAATATATAGTTTTTGTAGAACCCCATAAAATAAAATCTAGTTGGGTTAGATTGAATGACTGTGGCTCGGGTGGGCCATTCAACTGGGTTGTGATCAATGGACCAAAATGACTTAGAATACAATGATCTATTTATATATTGTGACACACATAATGGTTGGTATTCAAAAAAATGTATTTTTATGGCACTCACGCTCACAAAAGAAATTAAAAATTTAAGATTTTCCTATAATGTGTAGATCAGTACCTCCTTGCTATTTCAGCAAGCCGTATTTCAATCTTAAATTATCGGACTGAAATATTCAGAGGTAAATTTAATAAGGGACTTACTGTATACTGATTCATTGATATTCAAATTATATAGAATTATTATAGAATATAGACACATTTTACTGAACATTTCAACCATTTATTGAGTGAAAATAACGTTTTAATTGATTCTACCTCTGAAATTGAAACGGAACCTCCTGAACCTATTGTTGGTAAAGGAGCTATATTGATGCAAGCAATAGTTTTTGCTTTGTCCATGGTCGATTGAGAAACAATATTGCTTAATAATTCCTAGTAAAAAATCACAAACAAAATTCAAGTTGATGTGTTGTGTTTATTTTTTATTTACTTACCACACTCAGTACATTTTTATCAGAACAAGTTAATATAGTTCCACTTTCATGTAACTCCGGAGTACACGCAAAATTATGAACAGTCAAATCGATAAAATACAGATCTATCACGGAATTTGTGACACTATAATCAAAAACTTCAAAAGTACAATCGTAAGTAATTAATTATAGTATCTTAACCATGAAAAGCATTTTCGTATATTTGTCTTACGTTCTTTATTTGGTATTTTTTTATATGAGTCCCCCTCAATAAGAACTATACTCAAACCGAATTTTAAATCTGGCAATTTTTCTTTTATTTTCGTGACAAACGTGCTTATCTTTTGATCATAATCAGATATATTAGTCTAAAAAAATGCAGAAATATAAAACATCAATTTGCGAATTTACGTATTATTATTAACTAAATAGTTCATCAAATATAATGAACTTTAAATTGATATTTTATACAATATGAATAGTTTTTATTATATATTCTTTAATAATGAATCTAATACTCACGTATACGTTATTTACCAACAAAATAATACCAGTGATTTTTAATTCCTTCATTTTTTCTATTAAGGAACATACTAATTTATCGGCTGAAGCCTGATCCTGAGGGTCGATAATTTCATGCATTCTACTTGACGAAGTATACCCAACATAGGTGTACACAGGTTTACCAGCAGCCACCAATATTTTGATTGCATCTTTAAACAGTGTTTTAGTCTCATAAAATTTCCAAAATATTTAAAATACACCAATAATTTTGTTCAGAAAAAAATATGGTTTATCACGTGATTTATAATACAAGTAATATAATAACATATGTTAGTGAAGGTAAGTATTCGAACGTCAGTAAATACCCTAGATTTTGAATATGTTCATCGTAGACTTAACCGACTCCTTATTGTACCTCCACATGTTCTACTAAAATTCAGCTATACCGCATGAGTGGCAATACATATTCCAGGGTACCCTGGATTTCTCCTATCGACTATTTATTTATTTAAATGTTATATTTTATCACCTGTAGGATTAATGTGAAAAATATAATCATGTTATTTCTAAACTAAAAAGTATTTCTACTGTTACATAGTCCTCTGTTATAATTATAAAATAGGATTTGAAAAACTCAAAAAAAAAAAAAAAAATTTTTTTATAAAGATAAAGTTCGATTATTGTTTTAAGCTTTAAATAGTTTAAATAAAAATCAAAATTAAAATTTATCCATTGAATTCAATCTCCTAGAACACGTTGTCTATTATACAATTAACTAATTCAATATATTTTAATAAATTATATATATATATATTATAAATAAATAGTACATTTCTAATTAAAATATAAACAAACTAAGTTTGCAGTATACATCATTATAGTTTGTATTAACTTATGGTTATGAGTTCAAAAATCATAAGTTGTAAATAGTCAAAATATAAATCAAATTTCAATATTTGTTTTTTTGTATTTTTATTTTTATTTCATTTCTTTTTTTATGTATTTGCATATTTTTTTATTATGTTTATATGCATCATTTACGCATCAAATAATTTTAATTAAATTATTCTTAATATATTTTTAGGATATGACATTTGATCATTTTACTTCCTTCGACTTATAGAAGTTATCGATATTAATCAGCAAATGCTCGGATTTTTACTAAAAAAAACCAGTTATTACTGGTAAAACCAATGTTTACTGGTATTCAAATTTCATATTTTATTTGATGTATTTTTTTCGTGATAGAGATAGGTAGATACAATACCTTGTTCGTGTTGTGGCATATTTTCACCATCAGTCATATCAAAGTAGTAAGCTCCGAATGTTATTAAGTCGCATCGTTCTAGCAAATCAGACGTGGAAAATGGATGACCAACTTTAGACTCGTAAATGTCTCCTGCGTATTCGCAGACATGGCATGGTGCATCTTGAAATAAATACATAAGAGTATTATGGACTTAAAACTTTATAAACTACTCGATTATAATCATTTCATCTTAATTCTTAATCTTATATCAGTTATATTCTATTAATACTATTGAACTTTTTTACGATCTTTTTAGTGAGTTGTTCAAATTATCTCTCAAGTATCTCTACAATACCCATTTTCCAATTAACAATTATAAGGAGATAGGAAAAGAGCTTCATTTTATTAAGATCTACCACGTTGCCGAAGATACTATTAATATTTTCTCGGTTTTCATTTTTTTGCAGATAATTTTCAAATCCCTTTTAGAGTATCTATGAGTACTATTAGGTGCCAAATGTTCAATGTTTGGTTTTGGGAGACAGACCCACTGTGTTCTTTTTTTTTTCTTCTGACGAAACTTTTAAAAAATATTACGATTTGAAAAATGCACCAGGTCTTTTCCGTGTGAAAACATAAATGCATTTGGCATTTTAACGATGAGCGTTTCATTTCAATAAATAAGTTTTCTGAAACTTAAGAATTATTTCTTGATTTTGACTATTTGAGCTGCTACAACGACTCTCTTCTAAATTTCATTGATCTTCCCCCAATATCTAGAAATACTTGTTTATAGCTATTTTAGATTCTGATGAAACTGAAAGATCTTATGGTTTTACAGTTGTGTTTTTTTTCTTTGGACCCTTTTTGCCCAAATTTAACTTTCTTCAAAAGTTTCATCCAGCAACTCTGTAGTTTGGAGATTCCATTTAGATGTTACTTTGAGGATTTATTATGCACCCACTTCAATAATGTTGCCAGACGAGAGGAAAACAGCCAAAAATGGACCAAAACCTGCCAATTTTGCCATAAACGACATTTTCATTAAATTGACCTCGATGATTTCGATATAACTCCAAAAGAAACATTACTAATAAACTTGAAGTTATCACTATATTATATTATTGACGTATCATTTGATGTTTCAAACATTTTTATTTATTTTTTTAAATTTTACTTGTTTTTGACTAAAAATAAAAGTTTAAAAATATTTTGTTTTTTTAAAGTTTACACCTAGTTAAGTTTTAAATGTTTGACGAAAACATTTAAAAATTGATCGTAACACGCTGAAGGTAAATGAAAATCACCAACAACAATAAATTCATAATTAGTAATTCGGATATTTATCACGGAGATATTCGGCCGAACAAATGTGGATATCGTAAATGTCGGGGACACTGTAAGGTGGAATGTAAACACCACTTTAAAAATAAATAAAATAAACTTATATAAAATAAACTTAAATAAACTTATTTTTCCCAACTGAGACTAAAATTAAGATTTGTTCAATATAGTTTATTGGCACAGATAACACTGTAGAAGCGTATGCATTTTTAACTGCGATAAGAATATCGCCACCTCTACAATAAAAACTTGACGTATTTTCATTCCTATGAAGGAAAAATATCTGATCAACAATTAAACCTAGTTCAGTGTCAATAAATTCTGGTGTTAACCATGTTTTAGAAAATACACATTAGTCAATATTATTCAATGAATAATTACAACATAATACATCAAGTTTAGTTCGTAAACCATGTGTATTCTGATAATAACCGGTAAAATTAACTAACTTATCAGCTAACTTATTCTTAGAAGTAGAATTAAGTACAGAATTTTGGTTGAATACGAGCGAATTTGGTATTAGATTTGAGTTTAGGGCGTGGGTGAATCCGTTTTTTGGAATTTTGGTTGGCCTCTGGTATAGTCGATTCGAATATTGGTTTCACCACGATTTTTCCTTTCCAAAAGCTCGTAGAGAACTTCTTTATACTGTTGTTGTGGGAATTTGATTTTATCAACATCGATGTTTAGATGTTTAAATTTACGTAAGTTCCACAATTTTTTCTGATTTTGCTATAAGAACTTGATTCACGCAATTGGTATCAGGTAAGCTAACTGACGTGGTTTATTGCTATTATTTCCAAGTCGCAAAATATTAACGGCTTTCGTTCAGGGACGAAAAAACTGAATTTACTAGATTTAAATCATCAGAAGTGTTGTTAGTGTTGGATTCCGAGGCGTTGAAAAGGATGATATTACATGTCTTTCTGTCCCTTTCAAATATTTCGTTAAACACATCTAATCGTTCATGAGTAGAAATTATCTTTTCTAAAATCGTGAGTTTTTCCTTTAATTTATTATTATCTAATATAACACTGTTTGAGGATTTCAGGGCCTCATCAAGTTTTTTAGATAATTTGTCCTCTTGTTGTGAAGTTAAGTTTCTAATAATTTGACTAAGTTTAAAAGTTCCTCAAGTTTTATACTATCCAATTTTTTCGGAGAGGCAGCCATATTTTCAGTACAACTCGAGCACTTCCAATGTTTAAGATTAATCGATAGATTAGTAGGAGAAGTAGAGAAAAAGTGTTTATGAATAATTAAACTACACGCAAACCACGTTATAGAAGCCTGATTCCTCATGATAATTGACGTGCTTACGAACACATACAACTATTACATAATTGACAAAACACTAAATTAGAACAACCGAATATGTACTTCTTTCGAAGGTGCGGAAACGAAAAAAGGAACAAATCAACCTAAGATAACGAGAGGTTGAATAGATGCGTAAGGCAGCATAGGGCAGCAAAGCATGCGAAATACGTCTGCCCGCGGCGACTGAATGTATGGGCATATTGCATTTTAAGAAATGATAGATAGTTTCTTTAGTTAAACAATTCTGAGCAATGCTTCGGAAATGAAACAAAGTATTTGGTTGGACTTATTTCATTAAACAAAATATATTCAGTGTTGAAAATTGACGTAAATTCAGTTTATTATGTAATAACTAGTCATCGTAAAATATTTTTATTAAACGGTAAAAAAAAATGTTCTCATGATTTTTGAAATATTTTCAGTATCGTTAGTAAAGGATATGAGTAAGGTAAAATTTAATTTTTAGAAGTTTTTATCATATATTAAAAATATATCATTCATACTTGATACTTCGTCAATTCCCATCTAATTTTTAAAAGATATCTCTTTAAAATCATCTAAAGTTTTTTTGGTTGACAAAACACCCATTATATGCGATTTTTCCACTCGTCAAGAAAAACTATTGAAATAGTAGCTTAATAAACCCTCAAAGTACCATCTACATCGCGTTTCTGATCTACAGATTTTGCTGGATGAAACTTTTGGATAAAGTTGAGTTGAGTAAAAAGTGTGTCCAGATAAAAAAAAATATTCAATCATCAACATTATTATAAAACTAAAAGATCTTTCGCTTCAGTCAGAATCTAAAATAATAATTAAATTTATATTAATCATTGTAAATCCAATGCGTTCTTTGGCATTGGTTTCATTTCAGTCATCTTAACAAAAGATGGAACATATTTACTCCCAAACATTAATTAGTATCCTACTACTGAATAATGAATACAATATTTTGATCAACATTTTTGTGTTTTATAAATCAACATACAGTTTCATATTTGCTAATTTATTATCAAGCGTAATTATAAAGGGACGTTTTGTAATAAATGTTATGTCGATACTTAAAAAATGCATTATATGAAATAATCAAAAATATATTATTTCAATATCGAATGTATAAAACCGTATCAAGAAATTATAACGAGTAAAAATTAAATAACCTATAATATAATATAACTACTATTAAATGAAAATCGTAATAATTAAAACTTACCTGATTGTGAAGACACTATAGAAATAAAAATCAATTTTAAAATGCAAAAAACTATGATTTCCATATTAATATTTTTTGAAAAAATTCACACTCTAAGCAAAAAAATTATTGTGGGTCAAAATATTTTTTAGTGCATTCAAGAGAAATTTGACTCATTATATATATAATATCACGTGGGTGAGGTAATTTGTAATGCACTAATTTAGTGGAGGTAGAACAAATGTGATAAATATAATTATCAATAAATTATACAAATTATTATAATTATTTATGGGCGTAAGAGGTGGCTTTAAGCGAAGATTCATGGGGTCATGCCTCTTCTACCACCAGATTCCTAAAAAAAAAAAAACAAAAAAATCACCTAAATTAATTATAAATATAAAATATATACATCCCAATAGCTGACGTGCAAATGATAATACAAAATGGTCTGTAAATTATTTCTTGTATAAATTATATAATTCAATATTTATTCTGCTAAGTATATATATATATATATATATATATATATATATATATATATATATATATATATATATATATATATATATATTTGTATATCTATTTAGATAAACTGATTCTTTTGCATTATAATTTATACTATTCCTAACTATATTTCATTGCGCAATATTATAATGAAATTTTTGTTTACATGATACTTGTTTTTTACATTTATAAAATATACATTTGTTACCATAATGTTTTATCTGTCACCTACATTCAATTAACCTACAAGTTGCAATAAATCTCTGTAATATGATTCGACAGTAATTGTAACAATTTATACACGTCTTTACAGCAAAAATTATGGATCAACATTGTTGTTTTCTATAAATCAACATGCAGTTTCATATTTGCTAATTTATCATCAGAAGGATTTGTTATAAATGTTATGTCGAAACTTAAGAAATGCATAATATGAAATAATCAAAAACATAGTCGTTCAATATCGAATGTATATTATCGTATCAAGAACTTATAGTGAGTAAAAATTATATAGGTAACCTCTAATAAATAATATACCTGCTATTAAATGATAATCATAATAATAACAACTTACCTGATTGTGAAGACGCTATAGAAATAAAAATCAATTTTAAAATGTAAAAAACTGTAATTTCCATATCAATATTTTTTGAAAAATTTCACAATCCAAGCAAAAAAATTATTGTGCGTCACAATATTGTTTAGTGCATTCAAGAGAAATTTGACTCATTATATAAATAATATCACATGGGTGAAGTAATTTGTAATTAACTAATGTAGTGGAAATAGAACACATGTGATTAATCTCATTATCAATATATTATACAATTTATTATAATTATTTTTATTTTTTACGCGTCAAAGGTGGCTTTAAGGGAATACTTATGGGGTCATGCCTCTCCTGCCCCCAAATTCCTGAAAAAAAAATTTACCTACATTTTTTATAAACATGTACAAATAGCTGATGCCCGACTGATTATACAAAATGGTCTGTAAATTATATCCTGTATGAATTATATAATTCAATATTTATTCTGTTAAGTATCTATATCTATTTATATAAACTGATACTATTGAATTATCAATTATACTATTTCAAACTATATTTTATTGCGCAATATTACAATTGAATTTTTGTTTACTAGATACTTATTTTTTACATTTATAAAATATACATAGGTTTCCATAATGTTGTATTTGTCAGTTGTCAGTTGTCACCGATATTCAATTAACATACAAGTTGCAATTTATCTCTGTTATGTGACTCAATAGTTATAGTAAAAATAGATGCTGGTTTTTACAGCAAAAATTATAGATATATACTCGTATATACAATGAAGAATAGAATTTGAATTTGCGTTCTTCCATAAGATAAAACACGCCTAGTAAAATAAGAATATCAATATAAGGATTCAAATATAATACATTGCGTTATAGTTTTATATGATAATCCACTATTGAATAAAATTGTATGTGTTTTGTGGATATCATGTGTGTGAAGTATAATTGTGTGTATATTTTTAAGTATGTCAATGTTTTGTATGAAATAAAAATAGTGTGTAAATGTTTAAAAAAATTGTTATTTATTTTTTACATGGTGAAATGAGGTGAAATTTAACCGATAAACTGATATGAATTTGGCTTCTCAAATGGACTCAGAACATATATACGTTTTTTGTAAAATAAAAAATCATACACTAAAAAAAATTTGAGAAGCCTAATGAAGCCAAAAAATACATACTTTTTTTTGAAGCAAAAAAATCGTACACTAAAAAATAGGTGGAAATCGCCCGCCAAACCGGTAAAATTTGGCTTCTCAAAATGGAGCCAGAACATACAAATACATACTACTACTTATAACATAGTCGATTATAATAATTTCATCTTAATCCTTAATCTCATTGTCTATTCTGATAATACTATTGAATTATTTTACGATATTTTTAGTGAGTTGTTCAAATTATCCCCCAATTATCCTTAACCAGCTCAATTTTCAATTTTCAATTATTAGGAGAGAAAAAAGGAGCTCCAATTAATTAATTAATTAATTAATTAATTAATTAATTAATTAATTTATTTAGTATTAATCGGGCAAGGCCCAATTACAATAAATGACAATATTACAATCATTAATAATACAATACTGAATACATAATAGTATTAATAGTAAATGTAAACAATGAAAATAATTAAAGTATAATATAACATGGTATAATTATGAGTTAATCATTAAAGAATTGCTATACAATTTGAAGGAGTATAAGTTTGGTGAGCTGAATATATCAATTTTTAATATATTTACGGGAGAGCCACAAAAAAATTAACAAAAATCCGAGAAATCATTCCACCTCTCCTCACAAATAATAATCTGCTAGCGTCAACAGACGAAGAAAAATCCCTTATTTTTGCCGAACATCTAGCCAATACATTCAAGCCCCACCAAGATATTTTTCCGAATCCTGAACACTTGTACCAAGTTAATGAGTTCATCTCTTCCCCCCTACCAATGTCTCCTCCTACAAAATCAATCTCACCCAACGAAATTTTCTATCTTATCAAGAAATTACCTGCACGTAAGGCACCTGGGCATGATCTAATCACAAACAAAGTTTTAAAAAACCTGTCAAAAAAATGCATCCTATCATTAACACATATTTACAACTCAATGCTGCGGCTTTCTTATTTTCCCACCATCTGGAAACATGCGGTCGTAATCGTTATACCAAAAGCAGGAAAACCAAAAAACTTAGCTTCATCATACAGACCCATCAGTCTCTTACCAACGCTTGGAAAATTGTTCGAAAAATTGATTCTTCTCCGAATTCGTCCCATCCTACACGAGCGTCAAATTATACCTACCACCCAGTTTGGTTTTCGGCCAGGACATTCCACCATACACCAAGTCCATCGACTTACTGATTCAATTGCCTCTGCCTTAGAAAGAAGGCAATATTGTGCTGGACTCTTCCTAGATGTTGCCCAGGCCTTTGATAAGGTCTGGCACGATGGGCTACTATTTAAATTGAAAAAATTCATGCCAGCTCAATTATACTTAGTTATCAAATCTTTTCTAGAAAATCGAAGTTTCAGTGTTAGACAAGGAAACTTCTTTTCGCCCCGATTCAACATCACTGCAGGAGTGCCTCAAGGTAGCGATCTAGCACCTGATCTTTATAATATTTACACTGCCGATATTCCACAAACTCCCAAAACACTATTAGCCACATTTGCCGACGACACAGCCTTATTGTCCACAAGCGATGATATTTCTATAGCTGCACACAATCTACAACATCATACTAGCCTAATTGAAGCCTGGTGTAAAAACTGGCTGATTAAAATAAATGAAAGCAAGTCAACTCAAGTTACTTTTACCCTTCGCCATGGCAACTGTCCCTCAATTAAATTAAATAACGTGAATATTCCTGTCAGTAATGAAACCAAATATCTCGGCATAATACTTGACAAACGCCTTACTTGGGGCCCTCACCTAAAAAATAAAAGAAAAATAGCAAATAGCAGACTCCACATTTTTCGGCCTCTTCTAAAATCCAAACTAAAACTAAAACTTAAAATACTATTATATAAAACCGTTATTAGACCACTATGGTCCTATGGCATTCAAGTTTGGGGACCAGCCAAACCTTCTAACATCCGCCCTACCCAGTCATTTCAAAATATAACACTTCGAATCATCACTGGTGCTCCCTGGTATGTAACAAATGAATCTATTCATAATGACTTACAAATCGACACAGTAAATAAACTTTCAAAACGTCATTACAAATCCTTTTACATAAAACTGCCTTCAAACATTAATCACCTAATTCAAAAAATGTCCTCAAATTCCATCCCTGATCAACCTCCACGTAGACTGAAAAGAAATTGGAACCGTGATCTACTACTCTGAAAAAAAAAAAAAAAAAAAAAAAAACACACAACATAACACAACACAACAAAACAACATCAAACTATACAATCATCCTTGTTACACTTAGATATTTAATATAATATAATAAAACCCAAACATTTGTGTGAGGGGTATTACCAGTGGGTGACTTCCCCTATCATGTGAATCATGTTATGTAAATTCCTAATTGTTATCATAATGACTTATTGTGCTTAATTTGTGTATAGATTGTCTTTTTCTTAATAAAAAAAAAAAAAAAAAAAAAAAAATATATTTACGGTCTGCGTTACTCTATTACGAGGAGTTTTATTTGTATAGTGTTGGTCGTTTATAGGCTTTAACGAAAAGTTTTTTTTAAATCGTGTGTTCAAAGTGGATATGTAGAAAGTTAAACGGCTTAAAAAATCTGGGCAATCAACATTACCAGCCAAAAGTTTATAAAGGTAACATAAATCAAAACTTATACGTCTTTGTTCCAGCATCTGAAGATTTAATAAAAAAAATATTGGATTGTATGTAGTGTGAGGAGTTCTAGGAACGGAGCATTTAACGAGCAGTAAATCGATTTTAAATCAAATTTAACGATAATGTCCGCACAATTACGATTAATAAAACCTAGTAGTCCATGCGTTTTATCGTTAGCCATTTAAATGTGACAATCGAATTTTAATTTTTGATCAAATAAAATACCAAGGTCTTTAATAGGAACCGTGGGACGTAGAAGAGTTTCACCACCAATAAAATAATTATAATTAGTATTCGATCTAGTTCTTGAGAAGGTCATTATCTAACTTTTTTTGATATTAAGTGAAAGATAATTTTTAGCGCACCCCCCCCATAGAGTATATTCAACTCAGATTGAAACAAGTCAACATTCAGTGGTGAATTAACTATACGAAATATTTTAATATCATCCGTAAACATTAGCTTAGAGCAATTTTAAAAGTTAATATCATTAATTAATATATTGAATAATATTGGAGATAAGTGGGAACCTTGTGGAACTCCAGACGTAATACGTATTTGGGTAGAAGTTTAGAAAAACAAGCAAATTAGTAGTGGTAATTTTATTGCACCGGAAGCCATGCTGGTTGTCGACGATTACATTTGCTAAGACAGGTATGATTTTTTTAGCTCAAATATTTTGGAAGTATGTGATTGGACGGAAATTGGTCGGTAATTGGATACAATTGATGGCCTACTCGACTAAGGAATATGTGTAATTGAACTAAATTTGAACATAGAAGGAAAGGTAATTGTTAATAAAGAAGTGAAATCAATCTCAAAATTCTGTGCCAAAAAGGCCCATAGTTGAAAAAATTGAATTTGGAGCTTAATAAAGAAGTGAAATCAATACCCAAATTCTGTGCCTCAACTTGAAAAATATCTTATTCAAAAAAATTTCAAGATGTTCATCTGTACAAACATTGAAAAAAAAATTAGCATAGAACGGCGTACATTATTGATGAATTAGCCATTAATTAAAGTGTTTGACTTGTTTACGAGTTAATTTGTCCGACTCAAGTTTTTGTTGAAAATCTGTAAATCACGCCTTTTTGGCACGAAATTCGGGTGTTGATTTCACTTCTTTATTAAGCTCCCAATTTTATATTTTCAACCATGGGCCTTTTTGGCACAGAACATTGAGATTGATTTCACTTTTTTATTAACATCAAAGTTCTATCTTTTCTCTCTTCAACTTACGCACAGAAAGCCTTTTTCACTTCTCAGAAATACTTTTTTGAGGACAAGAATACTACCTTAAGTCTTTGTAGTGGCCGTGAAAAGCTCATGAAGACTAATTCAAAATTGATAAATACTTGAAAAAATAGAAGACGGTTAGACGAACTGACTCAAAACCGACGTCAGTGTGTATGCCCACTTTTTTTATTATTTAATCAAAAATGAAAAAAAAACAAACGTAAATAATTTGAGAAAATGAAAAAAACACAGCAGAGAAATTTTACCTCAACAATATTATCCCAACTATTAAATTCTAATCATAATACTAACATCTTACCTGATTGTGAAGACGCTATAGAAATAAAATCAATTTGAAAATGAACAAAACAATGATTTTCATATCAATATTTTTTGAAAAATCCACAATCTAAGGAAAAAAATAATTGTGCGTCACAATATTTTTTAGTGCATTCAAGAGAAATTTGACTCATTATATATATATATATATATATATATATATATATATATATATATATATATATATATATATATATATAATACATATATATAGTACAAACCCTTCCCTAGTAACACCTTCTTCTAGGTGCAAACCAACCCTCGGGTTGTGACCCTAAGAAGAAGATATATATATAATATCACATAGGTGATGTAATTTGTAATGCGCTAATGTAGTGGAGGTAGAACAAATGTGATAAATTTGATAAATTATCAATAAATTATACAGCCTATTATAATTATTTATGGGCGTCAGAGGTGGCTTTAAGGTAAGACTCATGGGGTCATTACTCTTTTGCCACCAAATTCCTAAAAAAAAAAAAACTTTACCTTCATTAATTATACACATAAAATATATACGTCCAACTAGCTGACGTGCGAATGATTATAAAAAATGGTCTGTAAATTATTTCCTGTATAAATTATATAATTAAATTTTTATTCTGCTGACTATCTATATTTATTTAGATAAACTGATACTTTTCCATTATAATTTATACTACGTATTCCTAACTACATTTTATTGCTCAATATTAGAATTGAATTTTTGTTTACTTGATACTTGTTTTTTACATTTATAAAATTTATATCTGTTACTATAATGTTGTATCTGTCACCTATATTCAATCAATTTACAAGTTGCAATAAATTATAGATATATACTCGTATTATAAAATAAAGAACATAATTTGAAATTGCGTCCTTCCATAAAATGAAACATGACTAGTAAAATAAGAATATTAGTATTCTTCTTCTTCTTCTTCATCAGCTTGTCAGCCCATTAAGAGCCATCGCTGCCATTGGATAACCTCTCAATTTCTCTCTATCATATGCATCGTCAAAAACCGAGTCCTCTTTTATATCTTTGATGTCTTGAGCCACGACATCATCCCATCAGGTCCTTGGTCTTCATAATGTATGTGTTTTATTTATTTTATTAACTAAAACTTCTTTCATCACTTGTCCACCCACCCTCCATACGTGACCAAACCAATCTAGACGTTTGCTTTTTATAAATGAAATAATATTTGGCCTATTATATTATAGCCTCTGTAGTTTTTGATTTTTTCTTCTCTCAAAATATTTGTGACTCTGCATTATTTATCGGGTCGTATTAATATTAGCATATTATAATATCGGGTAATATAAATAAAAGGATTCAAATATAAGACATTTCGTCAAAGTTTTATATCATAATCCATTATTGAAGAATTATCATAAAATATAAATATAAAATCACAAGATTTATAAATAATAGTATAACCCGTTCAGTTCATCTTCTAGAATAAGCGAGACAGAGTGGTATTAATAGGATGACTAGAAATTATGTTTTTTTTTTTTTTACCTGTCATTTGTAATGGGTTAGAAAAAAGATAAAACAATATGAAACGCTTCAAGTATGGTTTACTTTTTGGTTGGTGATTATGGAACTCACCAAAGCAGTATCCAACTGGGAATGGTAGTATAATAACCTCTTCTTTTGAAAATCTTATTATTAATTAATCGTATCAATTGATTTTATCTTGTCAAAATAACTGTAACCATATCATATGAAATTTTAAACATAAACCAACATTGAATATACATATGTTATATAATGATAAAATAAATTAATAATCTAATGTTTTAATATTGTAGAATTTTTTTTACAAATACGCCCTAAACAGTAAAAGTTTGACAAAGTAAAAAATGCCTCATGAACAACTACATTTTCACAATTTGATGGTGGACTGTGGGTAGCACGAATCATTGGGTAGTTTTTTACTTAAATTCTCAAATCGCATTACAGTATTAAAGAAATGAGTAGTTATTATGTTAATAAAAAGAAAAAAAGGAAATTGCGAAAATTGCTAGAACAAAATTATTTTAAGGAATAGATACAGGAATATAACAAGATTAAATTAAGTACGATATGGTTTTTTTGTGTACGTTACGTCAGGAACGTTACGATTGTTTTACTGCCTAATACAATCAATACACTGATTGAAATATATATCTAAGTATTAGGCTATATATTTCAACGTCCCAACATAGTATTCTTTAGGTTACTCATCTGATATAATACTCATATGCTATAAGAACAATAAAATTACATAACATTTTTTTTCCGATTTCCAATGATTATTTTTGATTTCATTCAGAATAGAGAGAAGAATTTTGATTGTGGTGATGGTTATGGAAAGCGGAAGTTTTCTAAACTAATAAATATTTTTTCATCCTAAAAATAAAAATGCAATCTCTAACTGTGAGACCCAAACTACGATATCTGAGGCCAATGTAGTTAAACCATAATCATCGACATGTACAGTTTCCAACCCCGCTGGTACCAATATATAAATAGCAAAATCTAACACCAATAGGTTCTCCTAGAAGGTCTCTGATACTCTCCGTGGTCTTTATTGCAAGTATGATGAAGCCAATTGGGTATGATAGTATAATAACCTTTTACTTCTTGGACAAATTAATAATGGACGTACTACACATCATCGATTGGAGTCAATACGATCAATCACGTTGTAGTCGACAGGTGAACCGGTGGTCAACTAGGTAGGGAAAAAAGTGGGTGGGCCGGACCGGTACCGAAAAAAACTAGTCACCGTCGTCAACTTTTCTTAACTTGATCAGTGTTTATTTGTAACACCTGTTGTCAAGATTGAGAACAAATGCAAACAAACAAATCACTCAGGATTAGATTTGAAAATTGTCATACTTACTTCATTAAGTTAATAAATTTATGTGGGTATAAAAATTAAAAATATCGGTGCATTTTAAATTTTATTAATAATGTGTGGTTTGAAAATATCGTTTTAATTTTGTAAGTGGTAACTAATACATTTTAATATTCCGTTTAAGGTATATTGTATATTTACGATACATGAAACCAATTCAATACGTTCCAATCAAATACAAATAATAATAAATAATTATGTATATGATCTTTTAATCCAATTTTGGACAAGGTTTTAAAGGAACACCATCCCATCCATCAAATAATGCATTTGTGACTGGATACGCTTGACACTGACAAAGACCTTTTATATCATCTAATTCGTTCCAATCTACCGCAATTCCAGCGAAGGATTTTTTCACCAATGCGCCCTTAAACGAATACAAATTCATTAAGGTAAAAATGCACCATGAAAAAATAAATTGTAACGATTTTCATCAAAATGTTCAGTGAGTAACTTATTTTGTAATATGACATTAAAATGTTAAATACAGTCGAGCCAATCGAGTGCACCATAATTTTATGAATATATGGTGTAAATACTGTTATAAATTTTAATATTATATTCAAAAATATTATATAAGATCATTCTCTGTAACATGGTACTTGGTAGACAGAAAAATTAAATTTTGAACTTTGCCATAGAATATGCAATGAAATTTTGAATAAGAACCCGACATCATTTATAATCTATCATCTATATATACTTACGACGTCATGCTTCCTTTGTAAATTATCTACACACCAATCGGGGGAATCGGCTGCTCCGGTAGTATTGCAATACTGTAAAAATATTAAAATTTAACATAAAATATTATACCAAAAACCTACTCCAAATGAAATAGTTACAATATGACCACGGTTAATAAACAATCAGCTATAAAATATTTACACCTTCTTATAATTAAATATAAAAAATTATTTGTCATTATAATGAATAAATTTTTTTAATCCATATATTAAGATATTATTAAAAGCAATGCTATTGGATAAACATTATGGAGGCCGATAGGATAAATGATTAAAAAGACACAACAAATAAAATTTAACTGAAAATCGATTTCGGATAGTTTTAGTTCACCTTCAAATTTATACTGATTTTAAATGAATTGAAACCTATATGATAATTTTAAGATCTCTAGTATTTATACCCGTCATAAATACAGGGTGCGGCGTAATGGAGTCCCACATTTTCGAGGTGAATTAAAAAAAAATCATGCAAGATATTGACATTTCTTTTTTATTTATTAAAACTACATTAAATAAGGTTTTTTTAAAAGTTGTTTGTTTTAAAATAATATTGTCCAAATGATTGCCTTTTCAATTGACGCACATTTGGAGCCGTTCTAGAAAATAATCCGTGATGGACTACAATATTTCTAAACATCATTAGCACGTAATTAAACTGATCAGATAAAAGCTGTTTGTTTCACTGGGTTAGGTCATTAATACGATTTTCAGTCGTCACAATGTCGTGGTCAGGTGAACAACGTGGTTTCGTTATCGAGGTGTTTCTCAAAAACGCCGAATGTGTTGCAAAACATTACATGGCCTCCTCGCCTCCCTGATTTGAGTCCATGTGACTATTTCTTATGGGAATACCTCAAAGCTGAAGTTTTCAAACATCGACCTAGAACCATCGAAGAACTAAAAGAGGCCGTCCGTGAAAAAATGTCCGCAATTCCACTCGATATGCTGGCGAGAGTGATGGAAAACTTTCGATAACGGCTCCATATGTGCGTTGCTCGTCAAGGCAATCATTTAGACGACATTATTTTTAAAAAATACCTTTAAAAAAACCTTATTTAATGTAGTTTTAATAAATAAAAAAAAAAATTCCATATCTTTTATAGTTTTTTTTTTTTTTAATTCAGCTCGGAAATGTGGGAGTCCATTATGCCGCACTCGTACAACATTCCATGACAGCCCGATGTCCTTAGATATAAATATGGTTTATATTATACACACGATATACATTGCAGGAAAATTTCAAATTTTTATCCTTTTTAGTGTGTTAATGTGCAATACATATTAATTTTATAAAACACAACACTTTTTTTATAATCAGAGATAGACATATCATTGTATTCTAAGATATTTTGACCCATTGAACGTGGTCCTAATCAAAGATCGACTGAGTTGTAGCTTTTGGGAATTTTAAAATAGTTAAATATTCCCAAAAATATAACACAATAAATCTATTGTTTGATTTTTTAATGGATTTGGATATTAAGTCATATCGTATTATTCCACTCAAATATAATATTATCTTTCACATTTCAAAAAGCTGTATCTCAGTCAATTTTAGATTTAGTACCGTGATCAATAGAACAAAATGACTTGGAATACAATGATCTATCCACATATAATGGTGACATACATAACAGTTTGTATTCAAAATAATGTATATTTATGGCACGTATGCGCACGAAAGAAATTAAAAATTTTTGTCTTTCCTATAATGTGTACATCAGTACTTCCTAGCTGTTACAACAAGTCGTATTTCAATTTTAAATTATCGGACTGCAATATTCAGTGGTACATCAGGGATTAACTGATTCATCGATATTCGTAATATATAGAATTATTATAGAATATAGACACATTTTACTGAACATTTCAACCATTTATTGGATGAAAAAAACATTTTAATTAATTCTACCTCTGAAATGGAAAGGTAACCTCCTGATCCTGAAAGTCGTTTTGTTGATAAAGGAGCTATATTGATGCAAGCAATAGTTTTTGCTTTGTCCATGGTCGATTGAGCAATTATATTGCTTAATAATTCCTAATAAATAAAAACACAGACGAAATTTAAATTGATGTGTCATGTTTATTTTCAATTTACTCACCACACTCGGAACATTTTTATCGGTAGAAGTTAATATAGTTCCACTTTTATGTAACTCTGGAGTACAGGCGAAATTATGAACAGTCAAATCGATAAAATACAGATCTATCACGGAATTTATGACACTATAATCAAAAACTTAAAAAAGAAAATCGTAAATAATTTATAATAGTATCGTAATCATGAAAAGCATTTTTGGTATATTTGTCTCACGTTCTTTATTTGGTATTTTTTTATATGAGTCTCCGTCACTAAGAGCTACATTTAAACCAATTTTTAAATCTGGCGATTGTTCTTTTATTTTTGTTACAAACGTGCTTATCTTTTGACCATAATCAGGTATTTTAGTCTAGAAAAATGCAGAAAAATGTAACTTCAATAAAATAAATAAATATATATGTATATGTAAACTAAATTATGCATCAGATATGAATAATTTTAAATTGATATATTATACGATATTGTATAATCTTTAATAATGAATCTAATACTCACGTATACGTTATTTACCGACAAAATAATACCAGTGATTTTTAATTCCTTCATTTTTTCTATTAAGGAACATACTAATTTATCGGCTGAAGCCGGATCCTGAGGGTCGATAATTTCATGCATTCTACTTGACGAAGTATAGTCAACATAGGTGTACACAGGTTTACCAGCAGCCACCAATATTTTGATTGCATCTTTAAACAGTGTTTTAGTCTCATAAAATTTCCAAAATATTTAAAATACACCCATAATTTTGGTTAGAAAAAATATGGTTTTATCACGTCATTTACAATACAACTAGTATAATAACATATCATATTAGTGAAGATATGTATTCGAACTTCAATAAATATCATAGCTTTTGAACATAACTATCGTAGATTTAGCCGACTCTTTATGGTATCTCCAGATGTTCTACTAAAATTTAGCTATACCGTATGAGTGGCAATACATTTTTCAGGGTACCGTTGGATTCTCCTATCAAATACTCATTTCTGAAAATGTTATATATCATCAACTGTTGTAGGCTTGATGTGAAAAATATAATCATGTTATTCCCAAAATAAAAAGTCTATCAACAGTTTCATAGTTCTCTGTTATAATTATTAAATTGTAGTTTGAAATACACAAAAAAAAAAATTGTAAAAAATAATTGTTTTCTTAAAGATGATGTTCGATCAGTGAATAAAGCTTTAAATAGAAATCAAAATTATAATTTATCTATTGAATTAAATTTAATAAATAAAATCTTCAAGAACACCTTGTCAATTATACAATTAAATAATTCAATACATATAAATCCACATACATGTATAAATGTTTATGTATATTATAAATAAATTGAAACTTATTATATAAAAACGTAATCAAACTTTGAGGTATATTATCGTTTTAGTTTGTATTTACTAAAGGTTTTGGATTCAAAAATCACTAGTTTATAAAAAGTCAAAATGCCTATATAAAACAAATTTCAATATTTCTTTATATTTTTATTTATTTTATTTGTTATTATATGTATTTGTTTATTTGTTTACTATGTTCATATGCATCATTTACGCATCAAATATTATTAATTAAATTATACTTAATATATTTTTAGGATACGACATTTGTTCATTTTACTTCCTTTGACTTATAGAAGTTATCAATATTAATCAGCAAATACTTGGACTTTAGACTTATACTATGAGTAGCAAATAACCCAGTTCTTACAGGTAATACCTATGTTTACTGGTATTCAAAAATTCATATTTTAATTTATGTATTTTTTACATGATAGAGGTAGATAGATACAATACCTTGGTAGCGTTTTGGCATAGTGGATTCAGCATCCGTCCCATCAAAGTAGTAACTACCCCATGTGAATAAGTCGCATCGTTCTAGCACATCAGACGCAGAAAATGGATGACCAACTTTAGCCTCGTAATATTCTCCTCCATATTCACAGATATGGCATTGTGCATCTTGAAATAATTTTTAAAGTGTATTATGAAATAAATACTTGTAAACTAGTCGATTATAATAATTTCATCTTAATCCTTAATCTTATTTACTATTTTGATAATACAATTACACTTTTTTACGATCTTTTTAGTGAATTGTTCATTTAATCCCCCAAGTTTCCGTACCCGGCCCATTTATTCATTTTCTCTTATTAATAATTTATCCGTAGAAAACTCGGACACAATTTATTGATGAACTCCCAAACTTTTAATAGTATCCTACTTTTGAATAATATGCGTCACAATATGTTTCAGTGCATTCAAGAGAATTTGACTCGTTATATATATAATATATATTATCACATGGGTGAGGTACTTTGTAATGCACTAATTTATTGGAGGTAGAACAAATGTGATACATTTAATTATCAATAAATTATACGAATTATAATAATTATTTATGGGCGTCAGAAGTGGCTTTAAGGGAAGATTCATGGGGTCATGCCTCTTCTGCCAAAAAAAAACTTAACGTACATTAATTATACACATAAAATATATGCATACAAATAGCTGACATGCGAATGATTAAACAAAATTGTCTGTACATTATTTCCTGTATAAATTATATAATTCAATATTTATTCTGCTAAGTATATATATCTATTTAGATAAACTGATACTTTTGCAATATAATTTATACTATTCCTAACTATATTTCATTGCGCAATATGAGAATTTAATTTTTGTTTACTTGATACTTGTTTTTGACATTTATAAAATATACATCTGTTTCAATAATGTTATAAGTGTCACCTATATTCAATTAACCTACAAGTTGTATTTAATCACTGTTATATGATTCGACAGTTATTGTGAAATTTTATACACATTTTTACGGAAAAAATTATTGATATATACTCGTATTATAAAATAAAGAACATAATTTGAAATTGCGTTCTTTCATAAAATAAAACACCTCTAGTAAAATAAGGATATCAATATTAGGATTCAAATATAATATACTGCGTCATAGTTTTATATCATTATACATTATTGAAGATTTGAAAATCACAAAATGTATAAATAATAATATATCTCATTCAGTTCATCTTCCGTTCATCAACCAATGACAACTGTTTCGATTTTAAAATATCAGGGGTTAGGAGACTAAATAACACTGAAAAATAAGCATATTGCTTAATGTAATACTGAGAAAGACTTTTTTATGACATATCACGACCCTAAATTGGAATTAATCAACCAAATAAATTTTCAACGATTAGTTCAAAAAGATAATAGTTGTTTTTTAGATCAACATTATGTCACCAGAACTATTAGCAGTGTAAGAAACGAAGGGAATGTTCGAAGTTTTTAGTTTAACTTTTACGCTTCCGAGTTGCCGCTGGGGTTACCCAACTTAAAAATCTTCTGAATAATACATCAGCAAATGCAACCTTCATTCAAAAGAACACACAAAATGAATTAATTAAAAATAATTTAGGAAATTTATGTGATGAATGTGTATATAAAGAAGAACGACGTCTTATAATATTCTCTGACTATACTTTTATAATAGTTGGTCATTTTAATCTAGCTGGGACAAAATGGTCTAATCAAAATCACGCTATATTATCTGGTCATTTATCTGATAAATCTAGAGTTCTTGCTACGACTGCTGCATATGAGCAGTTTTTTCAACATAATTTCATACCCAACTATAGAAATAATATACTAGACTAAGTGATTTCTGATAAGAATACTCTAGAAGTATCAAAGTGTTCGTTTCATTAGTTTTTGTTTACATTGCCAATCCTCCACTTCAAATAAATGGTCCAAATTTAATTTTCTCTCTTAATAAACCATCCCCGTCCTTAGAATTTAATTTTCGACGCAGTAATTAAAAATTTATGAATGTTCACTTAAATAATATTGACTGGGATTCTTTATTAAATGATTTGCTAGATTTATCTCTTAGACTTGTTTATCCCTAAAGTTTATAAACATAAAAACCAGTACTCTCAATGGTATAGTAGAGAACTAAAATCTTTAATTTACAACAAAAAATGTCTACATAAAAAGTTTAAGGTAACAAAAGACCCTCGAATCTATAATACATTTTCGAGATTACGTAGCTTATGTAAACAGGAATCTAAATTGAGTAACTTACGCTATTTACAAAAAATGTAATCCAACTTTACCTCAGATCCAAAATCCTTCTGGCATTACATTAATGGATTAAAAACAAATAATTGCATACTACTTACTATGATGTTTAATGTTAAGTCATCAACGGGTGGTCCTGAAGTTGTTAATATTTTTAAAGAATTGTTCAGTTCGGTTTATTCTACTAAGAAATTTAATATTGGGAAATTTCTGAATTATTTAAAAATTATTCAGATAAATACTTACAATTATATATTAAATTCACTATTAGTGAGATATTTGAAGCCATTAATTCTTTAGACTTAAATCCGTGATCTGGTCCTGACGGTATTCCTAATATTTAGTTACGGTCATGTATCTTTTCGTTATCTATTCCCTTTTTTAGGCTATTTAATCGTTCACTAATAGTTGGTACTCTCCCCACCCAGTGGAAAACTAGCTTTATTACCCCCATTCATAAGTCTGTATTATATTTTTGTCATAAACAAAAGTTTAATAGCAAATTACAGA
>CM050409.1:2516695-2589452 GCA_027580255.1 Therioaphis trifolii | reverse complement strand
GCTTGGTAAGAATTCTTAAATTGATATTTTACCGAAAACTAATTGCTTTAAAATTCGTTGATGGAAATGTGGACCTACTAAAACCCAACTAAATATTCGTTCTTAAATTTAAAAAAAAATATGATTTGTATCAACTAAATACAGACGGATTTCTCTGTGTTGATATTACAAAAGAGCTAAAAAAAAAAAAAAACATATACCTTCGGCTATGATCATGATTGATCCTATACCCAGAATTGTGAAATAAACCTTTTTATTCGTATGTGTATATTGTAAACGAATGTAATATTGAATTAAATTATGTAAACAAAAATATGCAGTCTTTAGTTTATAGAATATAATTATTCCTCAACAATATTCATCTCGTTTTTCAGAATTTGTATTTTTCATAAATCCACGGGTTATGCATTAACAGACGTGTAAAATTCTAATACTTCTAAAAACCCAAAATAACGGGTTTTGTTTTTTAAGCAAACGCAAAAATGCAAATAACGTTGTAGCGAAGGTTGAAAAATGCATAAAAACGAATATTTAAATAACAAATATACAAAAAAAAAAAATAAAATTTGGTCTATACCACTATTTTCTCCTTCGGAAACGATACCCTCTGATCAAGTGATAAGTCCAAAATTTTTCAAAAGAAAATTTAGAGGTTTCCACAATACACACACAATCACGATACGGATAAAGAAAAAATACATATTTGTAAATCATATTAAAGTAATAACAATCTAATTTTTCCTAAAGTAAAAACGGTTGATAAAGCGGAAAATAAATCTACGTCGTGGTTAATATGACGCCGTCGGGCAACAACATTGTTTATACGTTATTATTTTGGGACATGGATTTGAAAAACGCTAAATGCGTTTTTTTCACACACTCTTAAACCATATGCTTATCCTTAATAAAAAATTTAACACACACATAATACCAACACACACACACACACACACACACACACACACACACACACACACACACACACACACACACACACACACACACACACACACACACACACACAAAGGTTATTTTTTGAAACAGAAATTAATGTTTCGCTGTTTTTGCTTTGTCTTTATTATTATTATTTTTTGTATATGCATTTATTTATACATATACATAAATATAATTTTATTTTTTGCTCCACTTCAAGCAAACCTGCGAATACATTAAAAAATACAAAATGCATCATCTGAAAAAATATTCATAAATATACAATAATATTACAATATTTGATATTGAACTCTTTGATATTTGAAGTCATCGAATTTGATTTTTTTCTATAGTAAAAAACTATTATGACGGGTAGTTGAATACGTATACGCGATTTGCTCGTATGATATGAACGATTGGATAAAACGTTTTAACGGATCCCGAACTCAAACAAAATAAAAATAGATATTTTAAGTGAATTTTTTAAATCATGTCAATCGCAAAAGCTGTTTTAAAGTTCAAACTGTGATTGACCACCATTGGAATACCGATTTAACGGGTAATGAATAGTAAACAAGGAATAATTTACCTCTGTCGAAGTATTTGAAATTCAGCGATTATTTGTTTAAAAATAAAAGTACACTAAACGTGTATTTGAAATACTACCTCTCAAATAAATGAATTTTACGCCCACGCGGAACGCTTTCGAAAACATACTTGTTAAAAAACAAATGTTACATTAAAAAAAAAAGTAAAAAAATTGGTTTAAAAAATAGGAGAATATACACCTATGCAAGAGTACACGTGATGAGTTTTCAGACGTTACGGTTGGTCTATTAAATGATAAGCTACTTATAGTAAACTAAGTAGCCGACAACAAGTCTCGTCGAAGAGCTGCGTTAGTTCATCAAATCAAACTCGTATCCGAGAGCTATGAAGGATCGAGATTAATCTTAGATCCGGCCCCGTCTCTTTTCTCGTGCCACTACCTCGCGCTATAAATACGCGCCGTCCGTCATAACATTGTCTCTCCATTGTTCTTTGAAACGAAGATACGTCCGCCGCCGTGTGCAGACGGCAATCACGTATAAAACGAATGTACAGGGTGTCGTCTCACGAAGTCTTATACATCAAGACATATCCTACGTGTGTCGAAAAAGACGACGATTACGTCATTGCGTTCCTGTTTTTTCACACGAATACGCGACTTAAAAGAAGACACGAATGAGAAAAAAAAATAAAAAGCTGGTAAGTGAGATGATGGTGGTACAAGTTCGTCCTTCGTCCCTTCGGTCCTCGGACAAGATATTGGTGATGAATGTATTAAGTTTTAAAGAAATGATGACTCATTTCTTTAGTATAAAACGATTCTGAGCAAAGCTTCAGTGTAATATAAAATATTATTATTTAAATACTGTTTACGTATTTTACGGTTATTTGTATAATTTTTGGTGGGTTATAATAATTTATTGAAGTGTGTATAAAAAAAAATCCTGACTCACGATTTTTGAATTTTTGTTAGGATAAATAGGTAGGAATATGAATGAGGTCATATTAAATTTTCAGAACTTTTTGTCAAATATTTAAAATTATATTACATAATAACTTTCAAACAATTTGGTAAATTAAAAGTTCTATATTTAAGTCAAAAGTGCTACAATTGTTCTGAAAATGTTGTCCAATATAAAAAAGTATGTATTTGATAGTGGATAAAATTTTCAAGTTTCTGTCTTCAATAATTTTTGATTTATGACTAAATACCTAAAATCTGAACAGTGAAAATCTCGTTTGCGGCGGATTTTTACCGATTTTACCGTTTTTACTCAGTTTTTCGATCGTTATTCTTGATTACTGGAAAAACTATGGAGATTTTGGAAAAATGACCTCTCTAAAGTACCATATCAGTTCAATTTCGAGTCTAAAAAATTGCTGGACGAAACTTTTGGACAAGGTTTTCTATACGAAAAAGTGTGTACAGAAAAAAAAATTATAATAAAAAAAAATAAACATCATTGTAAAACCATAAGATCCTTCGCTTCACTCAGAATCTAAAAGAGGAGGAGGGGTTCTTACGACACAGAAGATTTTGCGACGACGTGCGAAAACCTCGTCGGACACCCTGTGCGTACGTCCCGATTTGCGAACGACCACACCGACGACGTTCGGCTATACACAACGCACGCGTTGTATTTCGGGATACTCGAGTGTGCACGTGACGTAGGTATATTATATTATACGCTCGCACGTGTGACGCCGCCCACGCGTCGTCGGCGGGACGAGGAGTGGAAAAATAATATACGATAATATATTTATTTGTTTTATTTTTACAGCTCGGCGACGGCGGGCGCACACGTCTTTTCGTTCGGAAAAGTAAATAATTGGACGGGCCCGTGGCACCGTTCCACGTCCGCGACAGGTCACGCGGTGCGCGTACACACACACACACACACACACACACACACACACACACACACACACACACACACACACACACACACACACACGCACACACGCACACTAACGCGCCTATACGCTCGTTATAAGGTGAATAAATCGTTTTTCATTGTTATTCTAAATTATTCTCGAGATCCGTAGAAGTCAGAAGACGAGTGCCATAATTTGTACGCGTACGAACCTACCGGCGCCCCCACCCACCGCACGTCTTTCGTGTGGTTAACGAGCGCGAGTATATTATATATATACTCACATATATAACAGACACAGAGCCCACACGGTCGGTCTCCCAGTGAATTTTCGATTAATCGCCGAGCGCGTAGACACGACGCAGTGCGGAATACGTATATAGAACAACGGTCGGTACTTACGGCGACGGTTGTCACGACCCCGGTGTGAACCGTCTCACCGGTTCCCGAATTAGAAACGACGATAATATCGTCGTTACGGAAGAAAATGAAAAAAAAAAAACCGAAACCCTGTCAGTTTTGACGTGAATTTTCGACTCGAGTACAACAGACACCGTGCAAGACTCGAAAATGTCCTTTGGTCACGATGAAGCCCTTAGAAAAAAAAAAAAAAAAAACTGGAAATTTTTTAAAACAAAAACAAACGAAGACGTAATTTTCATGTGCCGAATACGCGTTGTAAACATAAACGTTTGATTCAAGAAACTCGTTATCGATAACGGCAACAAAACGATTGACAATCGTACCGAAAATCGATTTAGGCACACGATACTGTTGTTTGACAAAAATTTGTAGAGATCGTTTTTTTTTTTTTTTTTTTTTAATTACATTCGTGTTAAAAACTCGAGTGACGAACACGTGTTGGACGAGCACCAACAATTAATATTATAACCTGAGAATCACAATATAATCATAGTTTCGTTTTTGAAGTGGTGCCTACGAGTCAAAACAAATAAATTGAAAGAACAGTTGAAGAAAGCCGATAAGACGACGGGATTGGAAGTTTGTCCTCCGTCGTTTGGCCTCTAGGAGAACACATCGGTGGTACATTTTTGGATTTTAAAGAATATATTAGTCTTTAATAATAACTAAATATTAACTAATATAATATATTCTTAAAGAATATATTATATTATTCTCTTATTTCTATTTTTATGTTGTCAACGGTGAAACAACGAAATTTAAATTATTTGATATCTTACGATTTTACGAGTTGTGACAGTTGTGTATTATGTTGTACGCGTATACGGACGATATCCTGTTCGGAATCGGCCGTCGTTTCGTAATTATTATTAATTATATATAATTATTAATTCACACACCAAGACACCACCGACAGTCGTCAAACAACTATCAGCTCGCACCATTAACTATTTCCCGCTTCCTCCTGTCTCGCGGGTTTCCAACACGATATTTCGTTTGTTTATTTTTTTAGATTCTGAGTGAAGTGAAGGATCTTATGGTTTTACAATGATGTTTATTACAAAAAAACTCACCAAAAATTATACAAATAACCGTAAAATACGTAAACAGTATTTAAATAATAATATAAGTATTATATTACACTGAAGCTTTGCTCAGAATCGTTTTATACTAAAGAAATGAGTCATTATTTCTTTAAAACTTAATACATTCATCACCAATATCTTGTCCGAGGACCGAAGGGACGAAGAACGAACTTGTACCACCATTATCTCACTTACCAGCTTTTTTTTTTTTTAACGCCGAGACTTCGCTGCAGAAACACCCGTCAACCGCAAGAGCGTTCAATCGGCACGGCGGCGGCAATAATTGCGATAAAACTACACAGCCCGACGACGTCAATGATGTGATGCGCCCGGTAAAATCGCGGTCGTGTTTACGCGATGTTCCGATGAAATGATTTAATGTCCCGGCACATAATCAAACTGCGACCGAACGAGGTCGAGACCGACGACGACGACGGTGTAACGACGTGATGTAATATGTAACAGTGTTCAATGTTGCAGTAGTCGAACGTCGTTTTTATTGTTAATATTATTATGTCTGGTGATTATTTTATCGTTCTTTAGTAGTTTTCTCTGTCGATATTTTGATTCGTCGTTGTTTTTTTCTTGTGAATGTAAAAATCTCATAGAATTTATTTTACTCCAATTAAAAAAAAAAAAAACAAAAACAAAACAATCAGATTCTCAACTTTTTTTTACCTGCGTGATTTTTGAAGTTTTTAGTTACTTCAATGGTAATATTTATTTATAACTATTAAATATTACGAAAAAGAACGACTTTAAACTTTTAGATTCTGAATGATGCGAAGGATCTTATATGGTTTTACAATGATGTTTATGTTTTTTTTTCTTGAGAAACTTTTGCTCAACTTAATTTTGTCCAAAAGTTTCATCTAGCAACTCTATAGACCGGTAATTTTATTTAGATTGTACTTTGAAAGTTTATTAAGCACTCATCTCAACAGTTTTTCCTGGTGAGCGACAAAACAGCATAAAATGGACCAAAATCGGTGAAATTCGCCGTAAACGATACTTCTGTTTAATCCACTTAAGTAACTTCGCCATAACTCCACAAATAATTTTGCTAGAAATCTGAAATGTTCACCATATACAATTGATGTATGTACTATTGATAACATGCTTTGAAAAAATTTTCAACAATAAATGAAAAATTTTGTGCTAAAAACTGAACTTTAAAAATACGTCATTTTTCAAAAATGTATCCCTAAGAAAGTATTAAATATTTGATAAAAACTTTTGAAACTTTATAAAAAAAAATATTATTCTTAAAAAATTTAAAAAATCGCGATTCCAGATTTTTTTTATAAGAGTTTGGGTAAATTATTATACTACATTTTCGTAATAATTTGTTGTAACTAAGTCATTTTTCAACTTTAAAAATTTACTTGAAGAATTGGTCAATTAAAATATAATGAAACTTTGAACACAGATAGTTTTGAATCTTATATATGTATAAAGAAAAAAAAATATTTTTTGTAAAACAAAAAATATTAGATAATTAAAAAAAAAAAATTCCGATTATCTTCCTGAAATTTATAAAGAATGTGAATAGCATATTTTTAATATTTGATGAAAACTTTTGTAAATGTTATGTGACCTTACTTAATTTCACATCATCAATGATACAAAACAAATTTCAAAAATTATGATCAAGTATTTTATTTTATAAGCGTTTAAGTAAATTATTTTCCAATTTTTATTGTGATTAACTATGTTTATGTCAGTTTGAACTTTAAATATTTTTTTACAGATTTTGTTTCATCCAAACGGTTCATTTTAATCCTAAAGTTTTGCCAGAATCATTTAATTCGTGATTCAATACACCCATCCCCATTTACTCGTCCAAAGAGCGATGAACCCCGCGGGACAAAGTTCGTACTTTTCAATTGATCGTATCTTTTTTTACACCAATTAGTTTGCTTATACAATTACGTAATTTTCAGGCTATTTAAAGAATTTATTAAATTTAATTCGCACGTATCTTGTACGTTTAAATTGTTTAATTACGGATAATTTCAACGGAATTGACATGGTTTTATAATGAATTTAAAACAAATATTTTACATAATTATTTACCCAGCAAATTATTCAAAATTTAACTCATTATTTTCCATGTAAAACTGTAGTCGGCGCATTACTTCCCTGTGAATGGCACCTTACGTCGGTTCTTCTGTCATTTACGCGCAAGCGTTTCTTTTTTGTAACTTATACGAGCCGATAACTCATAATGTAATGACTTTTAACAAGCCACATTTGATCGAATTTTATAATCCAATAAAATAAAATAATCTGAAATCACTTTCATCGATAGGGACATTATAAGATTATAATATTAGAACTCAATTAGAAAAGTTTTAATATTTTGGTAAACTTGTGAAAATAAAATAATCATTAAAAATTACCAAACAATAAAATGAAAATAAAAAAAAAAGTATTTCGTACTATAGGTTATTCCTCGTTCCTCGGATAAGATATTAATGGTGAATGTTGTAATGAATTTTAAAGGAACGATAAATCATTGTTTTTCGTTAAGCACACATACACATCTATAACGATACGGAATACATTTCGAAAATCGTGATTCATTTTTTTTTTTTTTTTTTTAATAGCATTTAAGTAATTTGTTATACGATTTTTACGTAACAAACATTTTTTACGTCAATTTTCAACTTTAAATATTTAATTGAAGAAATTGGCCATTTTGAAACGTCGAATACAGATAGAACAATCAGTTTTAAATATTTTGGTTAGAACTATATGTTTGATCGATATCATAGCATAAGTGTGCAAATTTCCTCACCACCTTAGCCCGGTAAAATAACAAATAATACAATTTATATCATAAGAATGTATTATTTGTCATCACAAGGCATGAGGTATTGCAGATGGCGCGTTTTTTTTGGTAAGTGGTATCCCCAATGAGCTGTTATTGGATTTGCTCATCAGGCCTAATCCACTTTTCTTGACCTATTTATTAGTCTGGTTTATTATTTATGTTACAAAAAAAAAAAAAAAAATGCCTTTACACTTGACAAATATATTATGTTTAGATTTAAAATAGATAGGAGATTGAAGACATGTGTGAACAGAGTCAGCAAATTCTCGGATGTGAACAGGTAACTACTATAAAATTATATAAATGATATAATATAGTATAATAAAATACGAAATTGATATAAATATGATTGCAATTTTCAATTAATTATTTGTGCGTTATACAGTTAAAAAACAAGTTTTTACGTCCGAGAATTTCGTCCGTGAGGTCATAATATATATGTCCACACCTTCCAATCGATTTCGAATTTCAACAAACATTATATTTTTGTAGCAATAAGTAAATAATTATCGAAAATTCCATGTAATAATTGAATAAACACATGGATCACATTTCTTCCCTAGGAAGGCGTTTGTATTTTTAATTGAAATCGTCGAATGTAAATTTTCTGATTTTTAGATCAATAGAACGAGTTATTATAATTATTATTATTATTATTACAAATCATCGGAAAACATTGAGGAATAAATGATATTTTTTAAGAAAATTTTTATTATTAATATTATTAATTAGGTATTTTTTGATTTTATGATTTTTTTTTCCCCCGATAACTAAATATATCAAATTATAATAAATATTTAACGAGTAAAGAATCATTATTTTTCAAAACACAAAATACGAATTTCAAAGCCTATCAAAAGATCATTGAGTTTTTTCCATTCTTAAAACGTTTAGACGCATAACGTGATTTTTACCTACGTAATTGTTAAATCATCAATGCCACGTTCTAGTGGACAAAATGAAACCTAATATGATAATTTTAAAACATGTAACAGACATTTTATTTCATAGTAAATTATTGGTTTGTCGTGAATTCTATGACTGTGAGGTACACAAAACGGGTTTAGATGAGTCGTAGCCGAGACGTGCTCGTAATACTACGTTAAAAACTATAATTGTTATTTAGAAAAACTAAAAAATAATATAAATTATTTTTTCATATAAATTTAAAAATATAAGAATTTTAATTACACGAAAAAAAAATTGAAACGTCTCTACTGAAAGGGAGTAATGTACAATTATCAAATAGTGAGCAGACACCCTGCATATTGTGGTAAATTAGCCTGCAAGGAATCTTCTTGTCAAAGGCAACAATGCAACAACGCGGCGACTCTTCGTTCAACCATCGTGAATCGAATAATTATAATTAATTATAAGTAATAATTACACCCCGTGACCTATAAAAGGCATTTTTATACAAATTATGTGTTCGCATATTTTTTTGTTTGATTTGAATATAAAATTAAATTATGAATCGTTTAAATTTTTAACAAAACATTACACTTTACATGATATTTAAATAAATAAACTATTGTATGAACCTACCCTCCTAATTTCCTACTAAACGTTATGACAATATACGACACCTTCACTATTATACTTTGTGGTTTTTAATAGATTTCATACAATTTTACTCAATCGTTTATGCCTAATTGCCTAACGTCATACCGACGATATTTTATACCATCGTGTAATACCACTATTGTGGTATATACTAAAACTGTGGTTGGTATCATGAAACCCAATTGAACTTACTAACTAAAATTCACTTAATTCATAGAATCGATATATTGATGAATAAAAGAGACGGATATTAATGATTACATTTTTGGAAAGATCTATGATTACGAGCGGTACCTACCCACGCGACTGAGATCGAACATAGGAGGACGCATGTGAACAGGGTGAAACACAGACGGTCCTACGTTGGAATTGAACGCGTGTGGGCCCGCGTGAGGAGGACAAAACATGTAGGGACTCGTGAAATAAGGATTGGACGGAGGCATTATAGTTCCTACGGGAGGGGAGTTGAACGCCCGAGGACGCTCGTGGGCAGGATTGAAAATATAGTGCGGACCTGGGTGATTGAAATGGAACATGGGCGGAACGACGCGAGGATTATGTGGTACGGGCGGACGAAGTGGACACGGTCTGCGGGCCGGACGGCAACGCCGGAACATATTCGGATTTGGATCCGGTCGAATGACTTCCGTCTTCATCGGGCGCACGTCGTTTGTATGTTTGGACGGGTTCGCCGCTTGTCGATCAGCGTGGGCCGGGTTGGCGCGGACGGGATCGACGGCCGACGACAATTTGCAAATGTTTGAGACCATCGAAGTGCTCGCGTCGAGATGGTGTCGCGTCGGTGGGGTCGGCGCACTCACCGGAGCGCTCCCGCTGGGCGGATCGGGGCGAACGGGAATGTGAACCGAGGGCGGTCGGGTGAAACCGTTCGTCCCCCGGGAACGCGCGTCAGCAGGACCGGGAGTCGGAGGGCCTGCGCGAGCGAAGTCGAAGACGGGCAGACGCGCGTGAGGACCGAACACGAGCGGACTCGTGCCGGCCAGATCGTACTTTGGCGGGTCCGTGCCCACCGGACTCGTCGTCGTCGGCGAACACGGCCTGCGACGGAACATGTTCGGAACGCGATAACGGTCCGGTCGAGTGCCGTCCGTGGCCGGGCGCCCGTGCCTGTTTCGCCGTCCGCGCGCACACTCGCCGACCCGGTGCTCGGCGGGCGGGTCGGCCGGAACGGTGCTGCTCGCGGGCGGGTGGGCCGGGACGGGGCTGCTCGCGGGCGGGCGTACGGGGACGTCGTCGGGGCCGATCTCGGCGATCGGCGCGGGTGACGGAACAGGCGTCGGAGGCGTTCGGCTGACCGGCGGCGCACTCTTCGTGGGCGGGTCGAGGCACACCGGCATTTGGACCGGCGGCAGTCGGACGAAGTAGTCGTTGGACCCGGACGGACCGGGCCCGTCGAGACCGATTACCTCCATGCGACGATGTGGTGGAGGTGACGTCGTGACCGCCGCCGGAGTGACCGTCGCCGAACAGACCGCCGGAGCGGTGAGCACGTTGGCCGTCGGTGTCGGCCCACTCCACGGCTGGGGTCGCGACATGCACTTACCCGGTCCGTGAGACCAACCTGTCTTCGGCGGCGCTACCTCCACCGACCAGTAAGGGGGCGCCGGCGTCCCGTTTCGGCCCGCAGCGTTTCCCGGGGTCCTCCAGTCGTTCCGTGGCCGTGGCGGTGATCCGGCGCTTTCCGTTGGTCCGCATCGTCCTGATCCTAGGGGACTCACCGCCGCCGCCGCCGCCGCCGCCGGGCGCGCAACCCTCGTGGGCCCTGCGACTTCTTCTCGTCTCCCTACGCTCCGTGTTTGCGTTTGCACGCGTGGCTAAAAGCAATAACGATATTATCGGTTATAACGATTTACGAGGGCTAGACAATGACTGGTCGGGTCATTCGACTTGATAGGGAAAAATCGTGAAACCAAAAAAAAAAAAAATACATTTTTAAATATACGATAAAACCGCGAAGGAAGCCAGGGTGTAACATTCTCAAAGCGTAATATTTTTCAAAACGTCTAGAGTTTTAAACTCATATGTAAAATATTTATCGATTAGTACGAAGTGATAAGTACGATTTTAAAAACGTCAGCGATACAATGTACTTAAACGAATGATTCGAGGTCATTATTACGTACCTATTAATAATTTTAAACGACACGTTTGATAAGAAAAACAAATTGTAAATATTGGATAAGTTTACGTCAATGGAGACTGTGAAATTTTTATTCGAAGTTTCTTTTCACGGCTACGGTATCATTATAAAAACAAAACATGATGATTTTCAATTACTTAAAAAAAAAAAAAAATATTTGATATTGTTAATACTTAAAAAAAAAAAAATCTATTAGCTACTTCGTACTAAAAACTGATCGATAAATACTTTACTGACGTTGTGAAAGACGTGTTCATTCGTTTTATGGACGTTCACTAATTTCCTGACGCTTAGAAGTCGGTGTTTCGACGTTCGCTATTTTGGTTTCACGATTTTTTCGTACTATCGCCCGAGTCGTCATCGTCGTCGTCGTTGGCCAAACGAGTGCTTACCGAGGTGTGTGTTTCCGCCAGCGTCTTTTTACACTTTTCTTGAAACTGCTTCCAACTAGTGGCGCAGGTCTCATGCACGTAGCGTTTGCACTCTGTGAATTCGAAAAAAATGCGCCTTTTAACGTTTACCCGATATTTGTTACATTATTTAATTTCAGCAAAGTATTTTTTTTTCATTTTATCGACCCGCCGACGTAGATAGTGCGTTTTCAGATAGAAGTCGAGCCGTGACCGAAAATCTACCTGTGGCACAACAGATAGTTTTACTCTCTGTTTCGTTCGAAATCGGGTCGAAACGGGAGCAAACGACAAACGATTCACATGCGTTCAAAACAATCGGCATTATGAACTCGCCAAAACGATTATCAGATATAATATTTTTATTCATCACTTCACCTTTCCTACCCTGCAAACCCTTTTGAATATATACAACGTGACTCGGAACCATAACTTACTGCCTTGTGATTGGAGGAATAGTATAATCATACCAATCAACAAGATAGGTAAAAACCAATTCGCAACAGAAGGATATCGACTAATCACACTATTAAACACATTGTGCAAATTACTGGAATCCATCGTAATTACAAGATTTACGTGGTTTATCGAAAAAATATGTAAATTTCGTAAAATTGCCTTTTTTCGTAATAAACAATTGTTTTAAGAAAGTTCATACAGAAATGCCGAGCACTTACGAAAAAATGTGTAAAATGTGCTGTTACATGAGGGAATAATCAGCTCGGACGTACTAGAGATTTACGATTCCACATCAAAACCGTTGATAGTGAAAAACCCTAACAAGATTTTAAGCACAAATCAAAATTATAATCGTTTTCGCAACTTTATCAGTAGTAGAACATTTCAAATCAGAGTTTACAATCATATTTTAGTGCCCGAATTTAAAAACATTTTCAAAAAACTCGATATCGTTCATTACGCCGGCTTAGATCGATCAATAGGAACCCTCAGATCAAGACCAATATCCGGCACACTAATCGTGGCGAGCGTCGCTCCGCTTGAAATCAGAATGACGAACGCCCTATAATGATAAACGTCCCCCTAGACGACAGGAGATTTCAAGAGGGTTTTTGGCCGAAAGAAAACTTAAGTGATTATTTATTACCTTGGCATTGCATGACATTCCAACTGGTCCAAAAACGTGAATCGCACAAGCCGCAATAAGACGTGCACAAATGCACGAAAAGAAACAAGCCGGTCGCCGGCATCAATGTATCGTGCTGGCATTGATTCACGTCTTGGACAGGCGAAGGTCGTCCAGCGAATCGACTCGATTCAGCACGCGTGGTCGTTGTCTTCTTGGTATTCATAATTGATGCGCTGACTTTTGAACTGTACAGGTGGTTGTTTACTTAAGTCGCACTGTCTTCGTTCTTGAACACGTGTACGCGTGTGTGTGCGTCACTGGTAAGTCGGTGTACAGAGATTGATACGAAATGATAACGAGCCAAATGTGAAAAATACTTCAATTGTGTAAATCTATTATATGATTTAATAATGTTATTACACGTATGACAATATTTCGCTCACAAAAAGTTTCGAACAAAACGAACTGTTTACCAATAATAGTATTCAATCAAACATTCGCCTACTTTAATTCCGACGAAATTGAAACCATGGCAAAATAAATAAACAATGCGATTTTTTAAGCCAAATGTATAAATTTTAATTTTCTTGTTGTGAATGTCTACATTTTCATAACACTGATTTCGATAATTTTTTTTCGTATAAGCGTGAAATGTCTCAATATAAAATGAAACGAAACGTTTTACGAATATTGTTAAATCGACATGAATATAAAATGTCATCATTCTCCAGAACTATTTTTGGTTATTGCTCGACAATAGCACCGATAACGTATAATGAGTTTCATGATTTCTAAAAACTAATTTAGTCGGTAATTTATTTTCTGAAAACAATGATACATCTTTCGTTTCAAATTTAAAATGAAATTACTTTATTCAGTGACGTAGTTATGATTTTGGTATGGTGAGGATATATAATTTTGTTGGTGGAAATACCCCCCAATCTGATATTTTTTTTGTTTTTTACAAAATGCTGAACACATTTGAATAGTGTTATATAATAAATACCAAGACTTCAAACTTGAAACAAATTAATTTGATTATTTTTTAACACATTTTAGATTCTAGTAAAAGTAAAATATCTATTAGTTTTACAGTGATGGTTATTATTTTGTTTTTGTTTTTTTTTTCATCTGAATACACTTTACTCAAATTAACTTTATTCATAAGTTTCCTTAAAGTTAACTGTTTTTACGTAATTAACTGTTTTTACTTCAAATTTTTCAAATTTTTTCAACTTCAATTTTTTATACATTTACAGATATTGTCCTATCCTAACGTAATATTTTAATTCTGAAGCTTTGCTCAGAATCGTTGAATTAAATAAATGATAATTTCTTCAAAATTCAATACACCCATCCCATTCACTTGTACGAGGAGCAAAGATTTTCCATAGATTGAAGTACGTACTTTTAATAAAATAATTTACTAATTTTTTTTTTCAAACCGGTAGTTTAATCCGATAGACAACAGACAATTAATGTTTAGAGTGACGGAATTACGAAAAGTTTTTGATAGAAAACATTAAACAAATCCAAAATTGATTGAAAAAAAAAGAGTGTAGAGTGATAAAAAGTGCCCCGGTTGATATATTACATATTTTGAAAAGTGATAGTGAATGAAGTGCACTATGTAACAAAATAAAACCATTTCCTCAAAAATTATAAGTATATACAGGAGATATCAGCTCTTATCAAAAAAAAAAAACTTACAATAACAAAAAATGTACATTAAAAACATAGAATGTAATAAGAAAACATAAGATTTATAAAATTTGTTGACCTATTTACCTAATAATGACTTAGCATTTAGTAGAATAATAATTAAAATAACTATATAATAACGGTTGAAATAATTTTTGTATATAATTTTTTATCTAGGTATGTGATTTTTTTTTTTTTAGTGTTTTCACATGACAATAATTAACTTCTAATTTTCTTAAATTAAAAGTACTATTTTATTAAATGCATTATTTGTTTTTCCTTTTTCAGCCATATGAGATCTCAACACGTAGAGTTTAGAGAATATAATAAAGACTGAAGAAGCAGGAGTACAAATTCAATGCCACCATTTCGCCGTCCACCAAGTCACTCTGGAAAATTAGACATGATCCGTTCTAAAACAACACATACTTACGTCAAACGCATTCGCATTACCGTGATGAGTGACTTACCAATCGATGGATCATCAATTGTTAATTGATACATACTGTACGATTGAGAATCGTACGAAGAGCTTATACATTTCAATTTTGTACTTTTAGACCGCACTGTGTGAACGAATAAAAAAGAGAGAGAGAGAGAAAGAAAGAGAAACATTGAGGGAAAAATGACGATTTCACGCGGTACTGGTTTTGGAATGAATTAGTTCACGACCACCAATATCCTGCAGTAAAATTCATAATTTATTATATTTTCCAGATGCAGTGGTGGATGTAGACCCATCGAAAAATCGGGATTTTTCCCAGAAGGCCATAACTAAGAACGTGAGGTCTCTTTAACCGAGACGTTATTGTAATATAATTTCTGTTCTTGATTGCATCACTGCAGTGAATAGAAAAAAAAATATGCTTCCCTTGTTTGAATTACAATTACCGCCTTAGAACACAGAAGTATATAATTTAGATGATAATTGAACGACGTAAACGAACGTCGGGAAAAAAATAGTAAATAAATACACAAGTAAACAAAAACAAAAACAAAACGTTTGCTTTTTAATAAAAAAAAAACAAAAAAAAAATCGAACAAATAAAATAAAATTATGCACACTTCATATTTTAACCAAAAACTACCCCGAAGCGCCCCCCGTTACCGTTATTTATTGTTTTGACCGAATCTTCGAACCAAATCCTAAAACACAACGATTTCTAGACGACCGTGGAGTCGGGAGAATAAAGCCGAACGCAGTTTGGGAACCTTTGTCCCCGGATCGTATATTTTCGCGTCCGGGACGCGAGACGTACGACGCGACTGCAGCACAACGCGACGTCGCCACGCGCAATACGTCATGACGTTTCGTACACGTAAGTATACCTATATTGTATTTAAACGTATATACGCGCGCGTGCGCGTGTGTGTGCCTGTAGACATGTATTTCGAACGGACGGGACATTTCTCATTTAAAAGAATAACACGGCGAAAATTTTCTTTCCGAACCGTTTTACTCCGGTTACTACTAGTAAATACTACCGGTATTGATAGTTTAGTACAGGGGTCTCCAAACTACGGCCCGCGGGCCGGATACGGCCCGCGAACAAGTTTTAAACGGCCCGCAGCACCCATAAGACGGTAATATAGACGGTAACATCGTGAAGAGACTTTAGCTGATTTTTATAAATTTCTCCCAGATATACAGTATCCAAATTTAAAAAAAATTGCAATTGAATATATATCTGTATTTGCTACGACTTATTTGTGCGAACAAACTTTTTCTAAAATGAAATACATCAAATCGAAATATAGATCGGCCATGACTGACAAACACTTGGAGTCAATTTTGAAAATTGGAACTAGCAACATACAACCTCAATTCGATCGAATATTAGCAGAAAAACATCAATTTCATACTTCTCATTAAAAAAAAATTATTAAAATTACAATGTATATACTATTATTATCATTTAAATTTATACCAATTCTACAATGTAGACAATATTTTATAAAAAGATTTAAAGTTAACTTATATTTGCATACCTATATTTTCATAAAATTAAAAATTATATGTGTTAATAAACTTTTGGCCCGCAAAGAGCATTTGATATTTTTTTGTGGCCCTTCAATAAAAAAGTTTGGAGACCCCTCCCACATAGCATAGATATATTTATTTAATATTTATTTAACATTACAATTTAATCAAACATATTTAATAAATATGAAAAATTGATTTAATCTAAGTTTTTTTAGGTTTGATCAACCCTCTATAAACATTAGTTGAACCGAAAATAAATGTTTATATTTGGTTAAAAAAATTAGATTTAATAAATATTAATGAAATGAATTGATAATATTTATACAATGTTGAAAACAAGTTTATTTATATTTAGTAAATCAAAATTAAATATATAATTAACTTTTGATATAATATAAACCAGCATCATTAAAATGAATAATTATATTATTAATTCATACATGATAAGTATTTTTGATGATGAGGATGATGACATGTGTGTGTGTGTGTGTGTTTGTGTGTGTATAAAAAAACCCATATAATATTTAAAATACCATGAAACTTAACAATTTTATTAGTTTATACACAAATATTATGTACATAATATTTTTTAATTTTTAATTATACATAAATATGTGAACAATAGTGATATATATTATATTATAAATCCTATAGCCAAAAGGATGTTAATATACTAATAAAGGTTTAAATATAAATGCATTTATCAAATTCACAGTTTGTACTTTTTTGGTTTTATTACTTAAACATAGAAATAACAATCAAAAATATAAATATATGATTATTTAATTTGACAATTTTTTTTTTCTAATTGTCGCTTAATTGCAAAAGGAGCTTGAACCAAGACATACTTTATTGTTTCTTCTATTTCATCTTGCGATACATTTTTTAATTTGCTTTGTTTTTTAACTGCATCTGAAAATATAATAGTTCTATATATAAAATCAATTACTAAATGTGTAAATGATCAAGTCTAAAAAATAATAAATACAAGATCAATGATTACAATATTTTTATAAAATATAAAATAGTCAGAAAGAAAAATGGTTGGACATATTCAAAAAAAGTTAGGATAAAGGAAGTTATAGTTTAGGTCTACTAAATTTAAAATTTAAATAGGTATCATATTAATAATAATATTTATTAGAATAAATAATTACAATTTTAGATTCTGAGAGCCGTTCTTACAATGTACGGTAAAGTGTTGGTTAACGCTAACTGACTGATAACAGATTTTATTACCGGCAGAATTTGGCCGGTTATGTGTCGGTTAACTTTAACCGGACATTGTAAGAACGGCCCTGAGTGTTTTTACAATAATGTTTATTTTCATTATTTTTCTTTTAACATCTTTAAGTATATCAATATGTGTCCAAATAGTTTTGAATCACAATTTGTCTCTAGATAGTAGGTATTAGGTATTAAAGGTCATTTTTAAAAAAAATCTCAATTGTTTTCTTAACAATTGGGAAAAACTACCCAAAATTTGAATAAACGCCTTAAAAGCTATCTTTTTATAGTCCAAACTTCATGAAAATTTAAATAATTATAGATTGATAGTAATATCAAGAAATGTTTTAGTGCAAGAAAATGTCAATAAAAATTTATAGTATTTTACTGTTTTACAAAATTTGGATAGTTATATTTTTAATCATTATTCATTAATAATGGTACGCGACTGATAATGTACTCATGTGGTAAGTGAAAAAAAGAGTACTACTGATCAGTGATCTAACATATTATTAAAGGTTAAAGATATTATATTTTCTGCATTATTGTTTAGCTTGATTTGAACCACAAAATAATAGATCTTATATAGTCTTCTCTACTTAAAATTATTGTTTTTCTTACCAAATATGACTGAGCAAATACTCAATGAACAAAATGGTGTTTTTCCTTTTTTCCCATTATACGAATAATGCTGCAAGAGTTCATCGGTGCACAACTTGGCCATGATTCTGCGAACCATTGCTTTGGTATGTTTCCCCCCAATATATGATAGTTCCTTCACCTTAAAATAATTTATTCTGTTTAGTGAAAATAATATTATATATGACAAGTGTATTAAAATATTAAGTACCAAACATGTCCTAAAATCTTTATCGCCAGAAATTTTGTCTTCAAATGTTTGTAAATCTGCAGTATTGTCAATTGGCAATGGACAATCATTTAAAGTATTAATTAGCATATTGTTGTTCTCCACACAATGTTTACTATCATTTAATTGCAATTGCATAGACTCTAAACGATCCAAAATAATTATTTGGTTGCTTTGAATTTGTCTTAATTCAACTTTTAGAAAAGCCAAGTTTTTATTGATGTGTCTCTGAAATTCATTATCTGTAGACAAATTGAAAATAAAGATTATGGTATGGACATAATTTCAGCGGTAGCATACACTCGTTTGATAACATACCTTGTACAACAATTGAGTTTACATTTTCCATGTTAGAAGAAACCAAAGTGCTGCTTTTCAAATCTAAAATATTAAAATATTTTTCATTATAAATAAATAATTTAAAATTTTTTAAACATTTTGGTAGTTATTACCAAATTGTTAATAATAATGTATAACACATTTGTCATTCAAAATTATAATTCGCAAAAATAAATAAATAATTATAATTAATCAATTCATTTTACCAAATTATTATTCAATTAATTTTATTTTTTCATTTAAAAAAAAAACAAATAAATAATTTAATTTAGATGAATTATTATGTATGTAAATAAAATATTGTTGAATAGAATAAACTAGATATTATACATATTATATTCACCTGTTTTATGTAATTCATTATTGTAAGTGTTTTGATTGTTAGTAGATGAACTAGGTGTACCTATAAATGTATCAGAATTATGAATTAATAATAGCTACAACATTTAATATATAAAGATAACTCCTAAGATTGAATCTTATTAGTACTATTTATTTGGAAGAGAATTCTCAACTCAATGCTTTTCACTTTAATAACTTAAATATAATTAACACTTTAATACTATTTATTAACAAATTGTAAGTGGTAAAATATAATTAATAGATTAAGATTAAGTAATGGTTTAACTAATATTACTTACTAGTTGTTAGGGTACGTGTTGTGATTGGAGATGATGATGTTTTTTCAAAATAAGAAAGTTTTCGTATCATACTGTTTTTTTCTGTGGTATCTTTATTATGATGGTCATAGGAAGAACTGCCAGAGGACTGATTAAATAAGTCTGTTAATGATTTGTTCATTTCTACTTTATTAAAACAAATTGAAAAATAAATTAAAAATTTAATTAATATAAACTATTATACCAAGATTGTACCAAGCAAGAGAATGTCACAATCATATTTTATGTCTACATCAAGTACGATATAGCTGAAAATTTGCATTCAGCTGCAGAACCAATTTTGAATGATAATTATATTTTTAATATTAGAATAAGTTGTCTAATAATTACAAAACTTAATGGTAAAAACATTGATCTGTGACTGTATATTATTATTTTTAATATACTCAAATTTGTATATTAGGTATATGTGAGATATGAAAGTTCTATTTTCCAAATCCATCTAGCATAAAAATGAAAATACTGTATAAAACCCAAGGTACAGTTACAGGCATTATAATTATATTAAGTTTGAAAATTGGTTAATTTTAATCTTAGTACTTAAGATATAACAATCATAATTTGATTCTGCTCAAATTAAAATTTCCAATGTTGTATGTGGCATAAGTGGGAGAGCCAAAACTAGTGTGACCCCTCCACCTACTAGAACAATACAAAGGTATATTGTATTATATATTACCTTCATCACATTTTTTGGTTGGTTTTTTTGGTGACCAACCGGATTTTTTACGTTTTAATTTCATTGGGACATTTAATGATAAATATTGATGGTCTATCACAACATTTTTGTCAGATTTTTCATCTATAAATTCAAAATAAATACTTTTAATATATATATTTTAACTCTCGGTAAAGTTTTTCGTTTATATGTAATAATAATTAAATATATTTATATTAATTTTTACCATCAAAAATGGGCATAGAAGAAGTCGAGGATGTAGGTGAATTAATATTTCTATTTTTGCATTGTAATATATCTTCTTCGTCAGTATTAGTAAAATCTGATCGATATCTAGCATCATCTGCTACATCCCTGGCTTCTGATAGTGATTCTATTTAAAATTATACATTCAAACATTACAATAAGCAGGTCCCATACGACTGGCGTAATGTCACCAGTGACAAATATTGGCCAAGTACACCAGTCGTGTGGGCTATATATACAGAGTAAATAAAAAAATGTACTATCTATAATATTGAATATAAATACCTATATGTAACAGAACCAAATTTAACAACTACCTATATATCTTATACAACAAATTACCTAAATTTTTTTGCAGTACTCGAGCTTTTAAATATTTAAAATCGATTTCATTTGGCATGTGTTTATTTTTTATATATTTAATAATACATGCTTTATTATGCGGCCAAGCACATAACTTTCCTTTAATCCAGCTTGTTGGAACTGCTTCAACAGTGTTATCACCAAAAAAGTGAACCACAGAATAAGCAGACATACTTTTTTTTTATATAAAATGAACAACTACAAAACATATATATATATATATTATAAAATTTTGTAATACAAATATGAATAATAATAACTTAAGATAAATAACAATATCGTAGGCTTAATTTAAATGTATTAAAAGACAATTTATTATTTTTACAAATATAATAGAGCAAAAAACATATTATACATTATAATTCACCATTAGAATGTAACACAGGGAAAGCAATTTGTAAATTATCAGAATTATTTAAAATCATATATTTTTTTAGAGACATTTCTTCACTAATATCGATAACCATACATTTATTTGATAAATTTTTAACTATAGCTATACCCAATTGTAAACTGTCTAATGGTTTTTGAAAAAATGGTACTATTTCATCAAAACATTTTACAATCAATACTTTTTTAGAATATTGACAACAAATATTTTCTACTTTGCAAATATTTAATTTATCTTGGTATTTAAAACTAATATAGCAGTCGGAATTAGACATTGTATTAATTTTGAAATTATTCATTATTATGATTTCAAATTGCGGCCCAGAACAATGATCTATTAATGGTCCTTTATCATGCAATTTTTTAAATGAAACATCTAAATTTGAAGTCAAAATAACTTTAGGCTCAGTAAAAGCTAATAATTCTTCATACCTTTTAACTACTTGTTCTAAGGGCTTATCAAATTTACGAACCATTTTTTTTAAACATTTCATAAAGTTTTCGAAAGGAAAACACGAACAGTTGTCTAAAGTTCCATATTTACGATAATCGTCAACTATGTGTAACAAACCATGTATGTTATGAGACATAAATTGTTTTCCATATATAATACCAAATTTATTTACAACATAAGTTAATAATCGTTCACTAAAATTAATCAGATTCATATCAATATTAGGTGTCAAAAGTATTCTAAAGCAAGCGTGTAAACATAGAAAATGTGAATAGCATGAATCATTTAAAACATTTTTCAAAACGACAGGACCCGTATAGAGAAGAAATAATCTAAACTCTGTTGCTTTCCATCTTAAAATTTCTGTGAGACTTCTAGGTTTTCTTGAAAAATCACAACTAATATAAGGTTTAAGGGATAAAAGATGTTTTGAAATTATTTGTACATTTTTATTTTGTAAACGCACTGATAAGGGTGAGTTTTTCAAATGGCCCAACCACAGTAAAATTAATTTTTTTGTCACACCTAAACACACAAGGTGCATATAATCAAGTGGAAAGTCATCTACTATATCAATATTAGGAATCTCTGTAATTAAAGATATCTTGTCTGTCACATGATATTCTTCATTAACTCTGTTTAAAATATCTATGTGTGTCCTTTTTGTAAATTTAATTTCTGGAAAACAAACTCTATTTTGAAAATAAACACCTTCTGTAGTACATTTAGTACAAGAAAAAAATCCAGTATGACCTTTGCACTTTAAAATAAAACTTTTAGCTGGCGCGTCACAACAAAATCCACTAACTATAATATTTCTTTTGCCAACATTTGTTAATAAACCATTAAGAGATAAATCTTTAAGCTCATTCACTAAACTTTGTAAATATAAATTACTGTCTTGGGGTTTGTCATAACCCCAATAAAGACCAATTAAAAAAACATAATGAGAATTTAAGAGTTGAACACGTCCAAGAATAGGCCAAAATGTACTAGATGAGCTCTTTGTAAGTGGTAACCCATCAATACCAATCAGAATTTTAATGGATTCATCATTAAAATGCACAAAATTACTTAAATATTTAATACTCTTAGCAATACCAAAATGATAATAATTGCCAGGTAGAATTGACTGAATTTCCATTGAAATATTAGGGTTAATTTTGAGTACAGTTCTAGCATCTATTGGGATATTTTTGAAACACGTATGTGATTTTAAAGACTTTAACAGCGCAGACAAAGCAGTGTTAGTAATACTATGTGTGACTGCCCAATGAGCAATTAATTTAATTACTGAATCCCCATCATCATTAAAAAAGCTAAATGGATTTGACTCCTCATCAGAATCAGTATCAGAAATAATATTCAATATGTCTTCATCAGCACAAGGTGTAGATGGAGAAAAATTAAATTGATTTGAATTTGGTCTCGGACTTGTAAGACTACTAATCTCACTACTAATATTACTAACAATACCTTCAGGTTGTACAACAACTGTATTATTACTGAATGAACTTGTTTCAGGTTTAGTTCTATAAAAATCAACTACTTCAACTTCTTCCAAGAATCTACGCCGTTTAGTTGACTTACTGTTAACTAGATGTGACATTATATTACTACGTTATAAGAACAATTGTATTTTTTAATTCAAAAACAATCAAACTAGTATATTGTATGAAACCTGTATGATGTTAATACTATTGCCAACTAGTTACCAAGATAAAATTAAATACTTGTGATATTTTACCAAATAATAAGAGTATAGACAATACTTTAAAAAAATAATAAATGTATATATTATATAATCACTATAATATAGTCTTACTATATAATTAATTAAATAAACAGTTTAATAAAAAAAAGTATGATAAATAGATAGATTCAGAAATACCTATATTTATAAATTTATAATCTCATGTTTTAGAAAAAAAAAATTTCACAAATTAGGTATAGCATGCTATAAAATTACTATAAACACACATAAATCTTAAAAAAGTTATGGCTACCCCACTATTATATTTAAAACCTGTATATTTTAGTTATTTAAAATTTTTTAATATTTAGGTATATTGTTAAACTCACCAACAATATTGCACAATGAATAACAAGTATGAATGTGGGTATTTCAACAATAGTACATTGAAATATTAAATATTAAACAAATGCTATTAATTGTATTTTGTGTACAATCATATAAATAGGTAGATTTTGATAAAAAAAAAAAATTGGACGCTCCAGTAAAATATTTCAAACCTACAAAAAAATTTTTTTAATTATTATAGGTACCTAAATTAAAAAAATTTATTGTTTTACTTACCAACAACAATAACGACACAATGAATAATTACATCAAATGAATGCAAACAATATATACTTCGAGTTGTATTTTTCGTACAAGCACATAAAATGTAATAATATATTATAAAATATAAATTAATCGAATTATTGTTGGCTGCTCCAGTAAAATATTTAAAACCTACAAAAAAAAATATTAAAATTATATTATACCTAAGTTAAAAAAATACGAGAAAAAATATATTGTTTTACTTACCAACAACAATAACCACGCGATGTGTAATTACATCAAATGAATGCAAACAATGAACTTCGACTTTCGAGTTGTATTTTTTGTACAAGAACATAAAATGTAATAATATATTATAAAATATATATTAATCGAATAAATGTTGGCTGCTACAGTAAAATATTCAAAATCTACAAAAAAAACATTTAAATTATTATACCTAAATTAAAAAAATATAGTTTTATACTTACCAATTACAATAACCATACAAATCACAATGGATAATTACATCAAATGAATGCAAACAATATATACTTCGAGTTGTATTTTTCGTACAAGCACATAAAATGTAATAATATATTATAAAATATAAATTAATCGAATTATTGTTGGCTGCTCCAGTAAAATATTTAAAACCTACAAAAAAAAATATTAAAATTATATTATACCTAAGTTAAAAAAATACGAGAAAAAATATATTGTTTTACTTACCAACAACAATAACCACACGATGTGTAATTACATCAAATGAATGCAAACAATGAACTTCGACTTTCGAGTTGTATTTTTCGTACAAGCACATAAAATATAATAATATATTATAAAATATAATATTATATTAATCGAATTATCGTTGACTGTTCCAGTAAAATATTTTATGTAAAGAATAATATGTATATATTTGATCAATGATGTATAATATACTATATTATATAAAATATGTATATGGTGTACAGATGTTAGGCAAACGGCAAACTGATGGAGTGACGGACATTAATATTTGGGTATTTTGAATTTTTGGTAAAACCAAGGTGTATCATTGGATAAATGATATAAAATTGTATATTTATAGCTCAGCTAACATGAATTTTTGTTATCTGTGTTTATAGTTCATTGACAATATTGTTATCAGCTGCGGCAGCGGCACGCAAGTGTCGCACGTTGTTATTATTAAGTACATTACAGTATTACACACTATATCCACAGAATAAATGCAATTTTCATTTATTCTGTGCTATATCCGCGATTATTCGCTGGAATTTAAACAGCCATAATTATATCGGTGTATTGTATTATACAATCATACTAGAAAAACCGCGAACGTTCGCGGCGGTTTTTAATCGCGTCCGCGCGCGGATAAACCACCAGCTAGTGTGAAATGCACTTTACTATTTACTATTTAGTATTTACTACTCTATAGCGAGCTATAGATATATAATATATAGCGACCATAATATTATTAACTATAAAAAATCTTAATATATAAATGAACGGTGGAATCAACGGGCAGCCAAAAGTCAAAACTACCGTACCGATTTATTTGAAATTTTCAGGAAATGTACTCACTACTACGTATAGACACATTAATAAAGGATTTTTTTGAAATTCACACTTTAAAGGGTAAAAACAGCATAAAATAGTTAATTATTAACGACGGGTGAGGTTCGCGGTACGGCAGCGAACCTCACTTACTTTGGACATTGGACGTAATAGTTCGCCTGGAGCAGTGAAAGGGTTAATCAAATTAAAAAATTAACGATAATACCTAATACAACCTAATTTTAATACTTAATAAAAATAGTAAGAAAAAGATTTTATATAAAAACAAATATTTGTCATTTATCATAGAATATTGAAAGTTAAGTACGTGATGTAATGATTTCAATAAAATCATTAAGTTGAATACATTTCTCAAGCTAGCGTTGCATAATACTTGCATAAATATCAAATATGTATACATGATTTATAAATATATATAATGAAATATCATTTTGATTATTGCATACAGCTATATATAATTATTTATTATTTAATCATTTAATAATATATATAATATATTGATTTTTTATTTTAAACATTAAAATTTAAAGGTGTGATGAATATTTATTCAACTTATATTTTAAAGATTTAAATTTGATTAAATTTTTCATACTGTTATTTTATTTAAATCTTTAGATTTAATTAACATTAATTTTTAACATTTTTTATTCATTAAATATAAATTTAATTTTAATTGTTAATTTCTTAATTTATACTAAATATTAATAATATATTTGAATTTAAGTGTGAAAAAATTAAATGTTGTATTATAGTTTAATAAATGTTTAAAAGTAAACATTTAACTTTCAATCAATATTTAACATTTATGCAGTCATAATCACAGAAAATTGTTATGTGGGCTGGTTTAGTATTAACATCCTTTTGGCTATAGGATTTATAATATAATATATATCACTATTGTTCACATATTTATGTATAATTAAAAATTAAAAAATATTATGTACATAATATTTGTGTATAAACTAATAAAATTGTTAAGTTTCATGGTATTTTAAATATTATATGGGTTTTTTTATACACACACAAACACACACACACACACACATGTCATCATCCTCATCATCAAAAATACTTATCATGTATGAATTAATAATATAATTATTCATTTTAATGATGCTGGTTTATATTATATCAAAAGTTAATTATATATTTAATTTTGATTTACTAAATATAAATAAACTTGTTTTCAACATTGTATAAATATTATCAATTCATTTCATTAATATTTATTAAATCTAATTTTTTTAACCAAATATAAACATTTATTTTCGGTTCAACTAATGTTTATAGAGGGTTGATCAAACCTAAAAAAACTTAGATTAAATCAATTTTTCATATTTATTAAATATGTTTGATTAAATTGTAATGTTAAATAAATATTAAATAAATATATCTATGCTATGTGGGATAAGAGTAAACTTGTATTAAAATTTCAGAACTTTCTAACAAATACTTAATTTTTCATTAGAAATAAACTTAAAAGAAATCAGACAATATTGTAAAAAATCGTATTATAATTTATTAATGTGTGTATAAAAAAAATCCTGAGTAACGATTTTCGAAATTTTGTTAGGATAACAAGGTATATGAGTAAGGTCATATTAAATTTTCAGAACTGTTTGTCAAATAGTTAAAATAATAATACATAAAAACTTTCAAACAATTTGGTAAATTAATAGTTCTATATTTAAGGCAAAAATGCTATAATTGTTCTGTAAATGTTCAATATAAAAAAGTATGTATGTGATATTGGATAACATTTTCAAGTTTCTAACTTCAATACTTTTCGATTTATGACTAAATCTGAACAGTGAAAATATCGTTTACGGCGGATTTTTACCGTTTTTACTCAGTTTTTCGATCGTTATTCTTGATTACTGGAAAAAATATGGAGATTTTGGAAAAATGACCTGTCTAAAGTACCATCTCAGTTCAATTTCGAATCTAAAAAGTTGCTGAACGAAACTTTTGGACAAGGATTTCTATACGAAAAAGTGTTTACAGAAAAAAAAAATAATAAAAAAAAATACATAAATAAACATCATTGTAAAACCATAAGATCCTTCGGTTCACTCAGAATCTAATATATGCTAGGTTAGGCTAATCTAACTTAGCCTTTTTGTCCGTCGTGTATATAAGAATGATGTTCCGAGATGTTTATTGATAAAAACAATCACATGCATCCCACGTACACCAATATACTTAATAGTATATACCAACATAATATTATACTCCTACTAGCCGAATTACCCGGCTTCACCCGTGTGCATTTTTGTTTTTTTCATATTAAAAATGTTATTTTAGAATATTACGGGTAATGTTGTTGAGTGCAATATATTTTTTATGCTTAGTAAATCGTTTTTATTTTTTTTTTCTATAATTATCGGGCTTCATCCGTGTGTTCTTTTTTTTTTTTTTGTCATATTTACAATATTATATTAGAATATATCATTATGGCCCATGGGTAACATTGTTGTGTGCAAAACAGTATTTTTATGCCAAGCTGTTTTGCATTTCTTATAATACTTTCTTGTATACAATATTTTTGGTTCTGCACACCGATAACATAAAGCAATACAAATACAAATTTTATTTATTAGTTATCACAGAATTTTTGCCTTGCCACGGTGTCTATACAGTATACATTATTATGGGCACGTGAACAAAATACCGTAAAACCGGGTTACTTTGCGCCTTATGGAGTAAATTTGCACCAAAAAAAAATTTTTGATTTCAGCGGTCATTATCAATAGGCTTTTTATGTTAAGCTGTTTTTATAATATCTGTATTATTCCTGATACCATTGCCGATCGTTTTAAATGTTACTAACAGCAATCAATAATTTTCCCTCCATAATGTGCCTACTTGATCGAAATTATCATCACTCATCAAAAAAATCGTTCAAAAAGTTGCACAAGATCCCTGTGACTTAGGTTCAAAAAAAAAAAAAAGTAAAATGTCATTTATTTTATTATAAATATCCCGTAGATTCAGAAACAACGTTAATCATTATTAATTATAATTTATTTGTATTTAAAAATTTATATATTGAAAATGTTCGATTGTACCATTCAATTAAAAAAATTTTGTAAATAGGTATATTCATTTCGTTTGCTTTAAGCCGGATAATTATATAAAAAAAAAAGCAAAAACGATTTACTAAGCATAAAAAATATATTGCACTCGGCAATATTACCCATAATATTCTAAAATAATATATTTAATATGAAAAAAACGAAAATACACGCGGGTAAAGCCGGGTAATTCAGCTAGTATACATATATATAAACATATATATTATTTACCATAATATATATTATATTAGTCTCTTATTTCTATTTTTATGTTGTCAACGGTGAAACAACGAAATTTAAATTATTTGATATCTTACGACTTAACGAGTTGTGACAGTTGTGTATTATGTTGTATGCGTATACGGACGATATCCTGTTCGGCATCGGCCGTCGCGTCGTTTCGTAATTATTCCCACACCAAGTCACCACCGACAATCGTCAAACAACTATCAGCTCGCACCATTAACTATTTCCCGCTTCCTCCGGTCCCGCGTGTTTACAACACGATATTTCGTTTGTTTTAGATTCTGAGTGAAGCGAAGGATCTTATGGTTTTACAATGATAATTATTTAATTTTTTTATTTATTTTTTTTTTCTGTAAACACTTTTTCGTATAGAAATCCTTGTCCAGGCAACTTTTTTTTTTGGTTTCGTCCAAAAATTTATTATAACCTTACTCATATACCTACCTATTTATCCTAGCGAAAATGCAAAAATCGTGACTCAGGATTTTTTTTTATACACACTTTAATAAATTATTATACGATTTTTTACGATATTGTCTGATTTCTTTTAAGTTTATTTCTAATGAGTTATAATTGTTATAGCAATTGAAGTTTAAATGAGTTATATCTAATTGAATATTTTATGAGGGTTTAATTACAAAAAAACTCACCAAAAATCATACAAATAACCGTAAAATACGTAAACAGTATTTATATAATAATATATTATATTACACTGAAGCTTTGCTCAGAATCGTTTTATACTAAAGAAATGAGTCATCATTTCTTTAAAACTTAATACATTCATCACCAATATCTTGTCCGAGAACCGAAGGGACGAAGGACGAACTTGTACCACCATCATCTCACTTACCAGATTTTTTTTAATTTTTTTTTTTTTTAACGCCGAGACTTCACTGCAGAAACACCCGTCAACTGCAAGAGCGTTCGATCGGCACGGTGGTGGCATTAATAGCGATAAAACTACAACACAGCCCGAAGACGTCAATGATGTGAGGCGCCCGGTAAAATCGCGGTAGTGTTTACGCGATGTTCTAATGTAGTGATTTAATGTCCCGGCACATACTCAAACTGCGACCGAACGAGGTCGAGACCGACGACGACGACGGTGTAACGACGTGATGTAATATGTAACAATGTTCAATATTGCAGTAGTCGAACGTCGTTTTTATTTTTAATATTATTATGTCTGGTGATTATTTTATCGTTCTTTAGTCGTTTTCTCTGTCGATATTTTGATTCGTCGTTGTTTTTTTTCTTATAAATGTTAAAATCTCATAAACTTTATTTTACTTAAATTTAAAAAAATAAAAAAAAAAAAAACAATCAGATTCTCAACTATTTTTACCTTCGTGATTTTTGAAGTTTTTAGTTACTTCAATGGTAATATTTATTTATAACTATTAAATATTACGAAAAAGAATGACTTTAAACGTTTAGAATTTGAATGAAGCAAATGGATCTTATGGTTTTCCAATGATGTTTATGTTTTTTCCATAAGAAACTTTTGCTCAACTTAATTTTGTCCAAAAGTTTCATCTAGCAACTCAATAGACCGGTAATATTATTTAGATTGTTCTTTGAAAGTTTATTAAGCACTCATCTCAACAGTTTTTCCCAGTGAGCGACAAAACAGCATAAAATGGACCAAAATCGGTGAAATTCGCCGTAAACGATACTTCTATTTAATCCACTTAAGTAACTTCGCCATAACTCCAAGAATAATTTTGCTAGAAATCTGAAATATTCACTATATACAATTTTATTGATGTATGTACTATTGATAACATGCTTTGAAAAAAGTTTCAAAAATAAATGAAAACTTTTGTGCTCAAAATAGAACTTTAAAAATACGTTGTTTTTCAAAAATGTATCCCTAATAAAGTTTTAAATATTTGATAAAAACTTTTGAAACTTTATAAAAAAAAAAAAAAATGATTCTTAAAAAATTAAAAAAATCGATATTCCAGATTTTTTTCATAAGAGTTTGGGTAAATCATTGTACTACATTTTTGTAATAATTTGTTGTAACTACGTCATTTTTCAACTTTGAAAATTTATTTGAAGAATTGTTCAATTAAAATATAATGAAACTTTGAACACAGATAGAACAAATAGATTTGAATCTTATATATGTATAAAGAAAAAAAAATATTTTTTGTGAAACAAAAAATATTAGATAATTAAAAAAAAAGAAATTTCCGAATATCTTCCCGAATATTATAAAGTATGTGAATAGCATATTTTTAATATTTGATGAAAACTTCTGAAAATGTTATGTGACCTTACTTAATTTCACGTCATTAATGATACAAAACAAATTTCAAAAATCATGATCAAGCATTTTATTTTATAAGCGTTTAAGTTAATTATTTTCCAATTTTTATTGTGATGAACTATGTTTATGTCAGTTTGAATTTAAAATATTTTTTTACAGATTTTGTTTCATCCAAAAGGTACATTTTAATCCTAAAGTTTTGCCAGAATCATTTAATTCGTGATTCAATACACCCATCCCCATTTACTGGTCCAAAGAGCGATGAACCCCGCGGGACAAAGTTCGTACTTTTCAATTGATCGTATCTTTTTTTACACCAATTAGTTTGCTTATACTATAACGTAATTTTTAGGCTATTTAAGGAATTTATTAAATTTAATTCGCACGTATATTGTATGTTTAAATTGTTTAATTACGGATAATTTCAACGAAATTGACATGGTTTTATAATGAATTTAAAATAAAAATTTTACATAATTATTTAACCAGCAAATTATTCAAAATTTAACTCATTTTTTTCCATGTAAAACTGTAGTCGGCACATTACTTCCCTGTGAATGGCACCATATGTCGGTTCTTCTGTCATTTACGCTTAAGCGTTTCTTTTTTGTAATTTATACGAGCCGATAACTCATAATGTAATGATTTTAACAAGGCACCATTTGATCGAATTTTACAATCCAATAAAAAAAAATAATCTGAAATCACTTTTATCGATAGGGACATTATAAGATTATAATATTAGAACTCAATTATAAAAGTTTTAATATTTTGGTAAACTTGTGAAAATAAAATAATAATTAAAAATTACCAAACTATAAAATGAAAATAAAAAAAAATACGTATTACGTACTATAGGTTATTCCTCGTTCCTCGGATAAGATATTAATGGTGAATGTTGTAATGAATTTTAAAGGAACGATAAATCTTTGTTTTTCGTTAAGCGCACATAGACATCTATAACGATACGGAATACATTTCAAAAATCGTGATTCAGTTTTTTTTTTTTTTTTTTTAAATAGCGTAACTTATAGAAGTAACTTATTATACGGTTTTTAAGTAACAAACATTTTTTACGTCAATTTTCAACTTTAAATATTTAATTGAAGAAATTTGCCATTTTGAAACGTCGAATACAGATAGAACAATCAGTTTTGAATCTTGTGGTTAGAACTATATGTTTGGTCGATATCATAGCATAAGTGTGCAAATTTCCTCACCACCTTAGCCCGGTAAAATAACAAATTATACAATTTATATCATAAGAATGTATTATTTGTTATCACTAAGCATGAGGTATTGCAGATGGCGCGTTTTTTTTTTTTGTAAGTGGTATCCCCAATGAGCTATTATTGGATTTGCTCATCAGGCCTAATCCACTTTTCTTGACCTAAGGGTCTGGTTTATTATTAATGTTTCAAAATACAAATAACAAAAAAACAAAAAATGCCTTTACACTTGACAAATATATTATGTTAAGATTTAAAATAGATAGGAGAGTGAGGACATGTGTGATCAGAGTCAGCGAATTCTCGGATGTGAACAGGTAACCACTATAAAATTATATAAATGATATAATATAGTATAATAAAATATAAAATTCATATAAATATGAATGTAATTTTCAAATAATTATTTGTTTGTTACACAGTTAAAAAACAAGGTTTTACGTCCGAGAATTTCCTCCCTGAGGTCATTATATATATGTCCACACCTTCCAATCGGTTTCGAATTTCAACAAACATTATATTTTTGTAGCAATAAGTAAATAATTATCGAAAATACCATGTAATAATTGAATAAACACATGGATCACATTTCTTCCCTAGGAATGAGTTTGTATTTTTAATTGAAATCGTCGAATGTAAAGTTTCTGATTTTTAGATCAATAGAACGAGTTATTATTATTATTACAAATCATCGGAAAACATTGAGGAATAAATGATATTTTTTAAAACAATTTTTATTATTAATATTATTAATTAGGTATTTTTGGATTTTATGATTTTTTTTTTCCCCGATACCTAAATATATCGAATTGTAAAAAATATTTAATGAGTAAAGAATCATTATTTTTACAAAACACAAAATACGAATTTCAAATCCTATCAAAAGATCATTGAGTTTTTTCCATTCTTAAAACGTTTAGACACATAACATGATTTTTACCCACGTAATTGTTAAATCATCAATGCCACGTTCTAGTGGACAAAATGAAACCTAACATGATAATTTTAAAACATGTGATAGACATTTTATTACATGGGAAATTATTGGTGTTTTGTGAGCTACACAAAACCGGTTTAGAGGAATCGTAAACGAGACGTGCTCGTAATCCTACGTTAAAAACTATGGTTGTTATTTATAAAAACTAAAAAATAACATAAATTATTTTTTCATATAAATTTAAAAATATAAGTATTTTAATTACACGAAAAAAAATTGAAACGTCTCTACTGCAAGGGTGTAATTCACAAATTGTCAAATAGTGCTCAAACACCCTGCATATTGTGGTAAATTAGCCTGCAAGGAAACTTCTTGTCAAAGGCAACAACGCGGTGACTCTTCGTTCAACCATCGTGAATCGAATAATTATAATTAATTATAAGTAATAATTACACCCCATGACCTATAAAAGGCATTTTTATAAAAATTATGTATTCACGATTTTTTTTGTTTGATTTGAATATCAAATTAAATTATGAATCGTTTAAATTTTTAACAAAACTTTACACTTTACATTATATTTAAATAAATAAACTATCATGTGAACCTACCCTCCTAATTTCCTACTAAACGTTATAATATTATACAACACTTTCACTATTATACTTTGTGGTTTTTTAATTGATTTCGTGCAATCGTCTATGCCTAATTGCCTAACTGACTACCGACGATATTTTTTACCATCGTGTAATACTATTGTGGTATATACTAAAACCGTGGTTGGTATCATTAAACCCAATGGAACTTACTAACTTAAATTAACTTAATTCATGGAATAGATATATTGATTAATACAATAGACACTGATATTAATAATTACATTTTTAGAAAGATCAATGATTACGAGCGGTACCCACCCATTCGACTGAGATCGAACATTGGAGGACGCATGTGAACATGGTGAAACAGAGACGGGCCTATGTTAGGATTGAACGCGTGTGGGCCCGCGTGAGGAGGACGAAACATGTAAGGACTCGTGAAATAAGAATTGTACGGAGGCATTATAGATCCTACGGGAGGGGAGTTGAACGCCCGAGGACGCTCGTGGGCAGGATTGAAAATATTGTGCGGACCTGCATGATTGAAATAGAACATGGGCGGAACGACGTGAGCATTATGTGCTACGGACGGACGAGGTGGACACGGTCTGCGGGCCGGACGGCCACGCCGGAACATATTCGGATTTGGATCCGGTCGAATGACGTCCGCCTTCATCGGGCGCACGTCGATGGTTTGTTTGGGCGGGTTCGCCGCCGGTCGATCAGCGCTGGCCGGGTCGACGCGGACGGGATCGACGGCCGACGACAATTTACAAATGTTCGAGACCATCGAAGTGCTCGCGTCGAGCGGGTGTCGCACCGGTGGGGTCGGCGCAATCGCCGGCGGGGTCGGCGCACTCGACGGCGGGATCGGCGCCCTCGACGGCGGGATAGGCGCACTCGACGGCGCGCTCCCGCTGGGCGGATCGGGGCGAACGGGAATGAGAACCGGGGGCGGTCGGGTGAAACCGTTCGTCCCCCGGGAACGCGCGTCAGCAGGACCGGGAGTCGGAGGGCCTGCGCGAGCGAAGTCGAAGATGGGGAGACGCGCGTGATGACCGAACACGAGCGGACTCGTGCCGGCCAGATCGTACTTTGGCGGGTCCGCGCCCATCGGACTCGTCGTCGGTGGCGTACATGGCCTGCGCCGGAACATGTCCGGCACGCGATAACGGTCCGGTCGAGTGCCGTCCACGGCCGGGCGTCCGTGCCTGTTTTGCCGTCCGCGCGCCCACTTGCCGTCCCGGTGCTCGGCGGGCGGGTCGGCCGGAACGGTGCTGCTCGCGGGCGGGTCGGCCGGGACGGGGCTGCTCGCGGGCGGGCGTACGGGGACGTTGTGGGGGCCGATCTCGGCGATCGGCGCGGGTGACGGAACGGACGTTGGAGGCGTGCGGCTGACCGGCGGCGCACTCCTCGTGGACGGATCGGGGCGAACGGGGACGTGATCCGAGGGCGGTCGGGTGAAACCGTCCGTCCCCCGGGCACGCACGTCAGCAGGACCGGGAGTTGGAGGGCCCGCGCGAGCAAAATCGAAGACGGGCAGACGCGCGTTAGGACCGAACACGAGCGGACTTGTGCCGGCCAGATCGTACTTTTGCGGGTCCGCGCCTACCGGAGTCGTCGTCGCCGGCGAACACGGCCTGCGCCGGAACATGTACGGCACGCAGGCGCTGTTTCGCCGTCCGCGCGGCCACTTGCCGACCCGATGCTTGGTGGGTGAGTCGGCCGGAACGGGGCTACTCGCAGGTGGACGTACGGTGAAGTCATGGGGGCCGCTCTCGACGATCGGCGCGGGTGACGGAACGGGTGTCGGAGGCGTGCGGCTGACCGGCGGCGCACTCCTCGTGGGCGGGTCGAGGCACACGGGCATTTGGACCGGCGGCAGTCGGAAGAAGCGGTCGTTGGACGCGGACGGACCGGGCACGTCGAGACCGATTACCTCCATGCGGCGGTGTGGTGGAGGTGACGTCGTGACCGCCGCCGGAGCGACCACCGGACAGACCGCCGGAGCGGCGAGCACGTTGGCCGTCGGTGTCGGCCCACTCCACGGCTGAGGTCGTGACATGCACTTACTCGGTCCGTGAGACCAACCTGTCTTCGGTGGCGCCGCCTCCGCCGACCAGTAAGGGGGCGCCGGCGTCCCGTTTCGGCCCGCAGCGTTTCCCGCGGTCCTCCACTCGTTCCGTGGCCGTGGCGGTAATCCGGCGCTTTCCATTGGTCCGCATCGTCCTGGTCCCAGGGGACTCACCGCCGCCGCCGCCGGGCGCGCAACCCTCGTGGGCCCGGCGACTTCTTCTCGTCTCCCTACGCTCCGTGTTTGCGTTTGCACGCGTGGCTAAAAGCAATAACGATATTATCAGTTATAACGATTTACGAGGGCTAGACAATGACTGCTCGGATTATTTGACTCGATAGGGAAAAATCGTAAAACCAAAAAAAAAAAAAAAAAATACATTTTTAAATATACGATAAAACCGCGAAGGAAGCCAGGGTGTAACATTCTCAAAACGTAATATTTTTCAAAACGTCTAGAGTTTTAAACTCATATGTAAAATATTTATCGATTAGTACGAAGTGATAAGTACGATTTTAAAAACGTCAGTGATACAATGTACTTAAACGAATGATTCGAGGTCATTATTACGTACCTATTAATAATTTTAAACGACACGTTTGATAAGAAAAACAAAGTGTAAATTATGGATAAGTTTACGTCAATGGCGAATGTGAAATTTTTATTCGAAGTTTTTTTTCACGTCTACGGTATCATTATAAAAACAAAACAAGATGATTTTCAATTACTTAAAAAAAAAAAAATATTTGATATTGTTAATACTTAAAAAAAAAAAAAAAATCTATTAGCTACTTCGTACTATAAACTGATCGATAAATACTTTACTGACGTTGTGAAAGACGTGTCCATTCGTTTTATGGACGTTCACTAATTTCCTGACGCTCAGAAGTCGGTGTTTCGACGTTCGCTATTTTGGTTTCACGATTTTTTCGTACTATCACCCGAGTCGTCATCGTCGTCGTCGTTGGCCAAACGATTGCTTACCGAGGTGTGTGTTTCCGCCAGCGCCTTCTTACACTTTTCTTGAAACTGCTTCCAACTAGTGGCGCAGGTCTCATGCACGTAGCGTTTGCACTCTGTGAATTCGAAAAAAAATTCGCCTTTTAACGTTTACCCGATATTTGTTACATTGCTTAATTTCAGCAAAGTATTTTTTTTTCATTTTATCGACCCGCCGACGTAGATAGTGCGTTGTCAGATAGAAGTCGAGCCGTGACCGAAAATCTACCTGTGGCACAACAGATAGTTTTACTATCTGTTTCGTTCGTAATCGGGTCGAAACGGGAACAAACGACAAACGATTCACATGCGTTCAAAACAATCGGCATTATGAACTCGCCAAAACGATTATCAGATATAATATTTTTATTCATCACTTCACCTTTCCTACCCTGCAAACCCTTTTAAATATATACAACGTGACTCGGAACCATAACTTACTTCCTCGTGATTGGAGGAATAGTATTATCATACCAATCAACAAGGTAGGTAAAAACCAATTCGCAACAGATGGATATCGACTTATCACACTTCTAAACATGTTGTGCAAATTACTGGAATCGATCGAATCACAAGACTTACGTGGTTTATAGAAAAAATTAATTATCTAATACCAGAGCATTTCGTAAAAATCACCTTTTTTCATAATAAACAATAGTTTTAAGAAAGTTCATACAGAAATGCCGAGCACTTACGAAAAAATGTGTAAAATGTGCTGTTACATGAGGAAATAATCAGCTTGGATGTACTAGAGATTTACGATTCCACATCAAAAACGTTGATAGTGAAAAAGTCTAACAAGATTTTAAGCACAAATCAAAATTATAATCGTTTTCGCAACTTTATCAGTAGTAGAACATTTCAAATCAGAGTTTACAATCATATTTCAGTGCCCGAATTTAAAAACATTTTCAAAAAACTCGATATCGTTCATAACGCCGGCTTACATCTATCAATAGGAACCCTCAGATCAAGACCAAACTCCGGCACACTAAACATGGCGAGCGAATGACGAACGCCCTATAACGTTAAACGTCCCCCTAGACGACAGGAGATTTCAAGAGTGTTTTCGGCCGAAAGAAATATTAAGTGATTATTTGTTACCTTGACATTGCTTGACATTCCGACTGTTCCAAAAACGTGAGTCGCACAAGCCGCAATAAGCCGTGCACAAATGCACGAAAAGAAACAAGCCGGTTGCCGGCGTCAATGTATCGTGCTGGCATTGAATCACGACTTGGACAAGTGAAGGTCGTCCGGTGAATCGACTGGAGTCAGCTCCCGTGTTCGTGGTCTTCTTGGTATTCATAATTAATGCTCAGATTTTTTGACACGAAATGACAACGAAATGATAACGAGCCAAATGCGAAAAATACTTCAATTGTGTAAATCTATTATATGATTTAATAATGTTATTACACGTATGAAAATATTTCACTCACAAAAAGTTTCGAACAAAACGAACTGTTTACCAATAATAGTATTCAATCAAACATTCGCCTACTTTAATTCTGACGAAATTGAAACCATGGCAAAATAAATAAACAATGCGATTTTTTAAGCCAAATGCATAATTTTTAGTTTTCTTGTTGTGAATGTCTACATTTTCATAACACTGATTTCGATAATTTTTTTTCTTATAAGCGTGAAGTGTCTCAATACAGTGAAACGAAACGTTTTACGAATGTTGTTAAATCGACATGAGTTTATTAAAATGTCATCATTCTCCAGAAGTATTTTTGCTTAATGCTCGACAATAGCACCGATAACGTATTATGTGTTTCTGAAGCTTTGCTCAGAATCGTTTAACTTAAGAAATGATAATTTCTTCCAAATTCAATACACCGATCCCATTCACTCGTCCGAGGAGCAAAGATTATCCATAGAGTGAAGTACGTACTTTTAATAAAATAATTTATTAATTTTTTTTTCAAACCGGTAGTTTAATCCGATAAACAAAACACAATTACCCATCGGAAAATCGGGATTTTTCCCAGTAGGCCATAACTGAGAACGTGAGGTCTCTTTAACCGAGACGTTATTGTAATATAATATGTTCCGTTCTTGATTGCATCTCTGCAGTGAATAGAAAAAAAAATATGCTTCCCTTGTTTGAATTACAATTACCGCACTAGAACACAGAAGTATATAATTAAGATGATAATTGAACGACGTAAACAAACGTCGGGGAAAAAAATAATAAATAAATAAATAAATAAATAAATACACAAGTAAACAAAAACAATAACAAAACGTTTGCTTTTTAACAAAAAAAACAAAAAAAAAACAAAATAAAATAATGCATACTTCATATTTTAACCAAAAACTACCCCGAAGCGCCCCCGTTACCGTGATTTGTTGTTTCGACCGAATCGTCGAACCAAATCCTAAAATACAACGATTTCTAGACGACCGCGGAGTTGGGAGAATAAAGCCGAACGCAGTTTGGGAATCTTTGTCTCCAGATCGTATATTTTCGCGTCCGGGACTGCAGCACAACGCGACGTCGCCACGCGCAATACGTCATGACGTTTCGTACACGTAAGTATACCTATATTGTATTTAAACGTATATACGTACGCGCGTGCTCGTGTGTGCGCCTGTAGACATGTATTTCGAACGGACGGTACATTTCTCATTTAAAAGAATAACACGGCCAAAAGTTTCTTTCCGAACCGTTTTACACCGGTTACTACTAGTAAATACTACCGGTATTGATAGTTTAGTATAAGAGTAAACTTGTATTAAAATTTCAGAACTTTCTAACAAATACTCAATATTTCATTAGAAATAAACTTAAAAGAAATCAGACAATATCGTAAAAAATCGTATAATAATTTATTAAAGTGTGTATAAAAAAAAAATCCAGTCACGATTTTTGAATTTTAGTTAGAATTATTATGTATGTATATGAGTAAGGTCATATTACATTTTCAGAACTTTTTGTCAAATATTTAAAATTATATTACATAAAAACTTTCAAACAATTTGGTAAATTAAAAGTTATATATTTAAGTCAAAAGTGCTATAATTGTTCTGAAAATGTTGTCCAAATTAAAAAAGTATGTATGTGATATTGGATAAAATTTTCAAGTTTCTAACTTCAATACTTTTCGATTTATGACTAAATGTGAACAATGAAAATCTCGTTTACGGCGGCTATTTACCGTTTTTACTCAGTTTTTCGATCGTTTTTCTTGATTACTGGAAAAACTATGGAGATTTTGGAAAAATGACCTCTGTAAAGTATCATCTCAGTTCAATTTAAATCTAAAAATTTGCTGAACGAAACTTTTGGACAAGGATTTCTATAGGAAAAAGTGTTAACAGAAAAAAAAATTAAACAACATTGTAAAACCATAAGATCCTTCGCTTCACTCAGAATCTAAAATATTAAATAGGTACCGTATACAGTTTATGAATGATACGACATGTTTCCTCGTGTGAAGCAATGAAATATTGGTTTAATGTGTTTGAAATATTCATATTCGTACTACTCGTATTATTATTTCAATCATAAATGATAAGAGACAGTCTTGACATGACGTCGTGATTAATAATATGTGTTTTGAGTTTTTATGAGGTTTAAGAGTGTCAGAGACTTCCAAGAACATTCACTGGTCACCAAAGTCAAAATCAAGAGAAAGAGTTCGAAACACGTGAGAAAACCCAGGTCTCGACTTCCGATCGGTCGCGCGAGGATTAGGTCAGGACGTCGATAGCGATAAATTCGTATTATCATTACAAATCGTTATTATCACGCGCGATCTGGGCGTATTTACGCGAGGGAGAGGGGTCCTCGTGTCTCGATTGATATTATATTATGTTATAATTTGCAATTCAGCGATAATGGTGAAGAGGGTTACTCTGAATATAAAAAATAGTTAGAAAATCTCGTTTACGGCGGATTTTTACCGTTTTTACTACGTTTTTCGATCGTTATTCTTGATTACTGGAAAAACTATGGAGATTTTGGAAAAATGACCTCTATAAAGTACCATCTCAGTTCAATTTTGAATCTAAAGAGTTGCTGGACGAAACTTTTGGACAAGGATTTCTATACGAAAAAGTGTTTACAGAAAAAAAAAGCTGGTAAGTGAGATGATGGTGGTACAAGTTCGTCCATCGTCTATTCGGTCCTCAGACAAGATATTGGTGATGAATGTATTAAGTTTTAAAGAAATGATGACTCATTTTTTTAGTATAAAACGATTCTGAGCAAAGCTTCAGTGTAATATAATATGTTATTATTTAAATACTGTTTACGTATTTTACGGTTATTTGTATAATTTTTGGTGAGTATTTTTGTAATTTTTGTAATAAAATATTCAATTAGATATAACTCATTTAAACTTCAATTGTTATAACAATTATAACTCATTAGAAATAATCTTCAAAGAAATCAGACAATATCGAAAAAAGTCGTATAATAATTTATTAAAGTGTGTATAAAAAAAAATCCTGACTAACGATTTTTGACCTTTTGTTAGGATAATTCGGTATGTATATGAGTAAGGTCATATTAAATTTTCAGAACTTTTTGTCAAATATTTAAAATTATATTACATAAAAACTTTTAATCAATTTGGTAAATTAAAAGTTCTATATTTAAGTCAAAAGTGCTTTAATTGTTCTGAAAATGTTGTCCAATATAAAAAAGTATGTATTTGATATTGGATAAAATTTTCAAGTTTCTAGCTTCAATACTTTTGATTTATGACTAAATACCTAAAATCTGAACAGTGAAAATCTCGTTTACGGCGGATTTTTACCGATTTCACAGTTTTTACTCAGTTTTTCGATAGTTATTCTTGATAACTGGAAAAACTATGGAGATTTTGGAAAAATGACCTCTTTAAAGTACCATCTCAGTTCAATTTCAAATCTTAAAAGTTGCTGGATGAAACTTTTGGACAAGGATTTCTATACGAAAAAATGTTTACAGAAAAAAAAAATAAATAAATAAATAAACATCATTGTAAAACCGTAAGATCCTTCGCTTCACTCAGAATCTAAAAAAAAAAGAAAGAAAAAAATGAACATCAATGTAAAACCATAAGATCCTTCGCTTCACTCAGGATCTAATATCTGCTAGGTTAGGCTAATCTAACTTATCCTTTTTGTCCGTCGTGTATATAAGAATGATGTTCCGAAAAGTTTATCAATTAAAACAATCACATGCATCCCACGTACACCAATATAATATACTTAATATTATATACCAGGGATGGCAAATCCATGGCACGCGTGCCCGAGGTGGCACGCGAAAAGATTTTGTAGGCACGCGAAAATGTTTTGTTATTATATATTATATATTATGAAATATAGGTAATAGGTATAAATATTTTGAGCGTACGATTTTTATCGGTCATTAACGATGATTTGTTTATTTCGGAATTGGAAATTTTCAATAAACCTGATATTAATCATCTTATTCAAGAATTTTCAAATATTATTGAGACAGCTATGAATGAGTTCTCTACACGCTTTACTCAGTTCAAAGAATTCGAAGAAACCATGCAAATTATTATTTATCCAGACACATTGTCACTAGAAAAACTCAACTTAAAAGTGTTAGAATGGTTGAATTTAGATGATTTTGAAATGCAGCTTGTAGATTTGCAGTCGAGTACCATATGGAAAAAAAAATTCGTTATATTGAGAAATGAATTAGAAGATATTCAGCGTGATAAGGCGATAGCCAAATTGATCGTAAACATAGGGACAAGATTTTGAAAGTGTGGAATGAAATTCCAAAAGATTATTCCACTTTAAAAATAGTAGCATTAGCTGTTTTGTCTATTTATTCTTCAACTCATTCATGCGAGTCACTATTTTCAGAAATGAATTTTATAAAATCTGATTTATGAAACCGACTAACTGATGAATGCAGTGCCGTATGTACTTTATTAAAAGTTACTAATTATGAACCAAATATCAACAAATTGGCATCAAGTGTTCAAAAACAAAAATCACATCATAAATAATTAACAAAGCAATATTATTATTATTATTTATTATATATCATTATTATTATGTACCTAAAATAACCTTTTTATACTAATTCATATACAATTAAATTATAACATAACAAAATATAATATTTTTGATATTTCTTTTATGGCACGCTCTAAAAAAAAAGAAAGGTAATTTTGGGCACGCAGTGTTCAAAAGGTTTGCCATCCATGTTATATACCAATATAATATTATACTCCTACTAGCCGAATTACCCGGCTTCACCCGTGTGTATTTATGTTTTTTTCATATTAAACGTGTTATTTTAGAATATTACGGGTAATGTTATTAAGTGCAATATATTTTTTATGCTTAGTAAATCGTTTTTACTTTTTTTTTTCTATAATTATCCGGCTTCATCCATGTGTGTTTTTTTTTTTTTGCCATATTTACAATATTATTTTAGAATATATTATCATTATGGCCCATGGGTAACATTGTTGTGTGCAAAACAGTATTTTTATGCAAAGCTGTTTTGCATTTCTTATAATACTTTCTTGTATACAATATTTTTGGTTCTGCTAACCTCGTTCAAAAATCATGACCAAGTATTTTATATTATAAGCGTTTAAGTTAATGATTTTCCAATTTTTACAGTAATTAACTATGTTTATGTCAATTTAAACTTAAAATATTTTTTTTACAGATTTTGTTTAATCCAAACGGTACATTTTAATCCTAAAGTTTTGCCAGAATCATTTAATTCGTGATTCAATACACCCATCCCCATTTACTCGTCCAAATAGCAATGAACCCCGCGGGACAAAGTACGTACTTTTCAACTGTTCATATCTTTTGTTACACTAATTAATTTGCTTATATAATTACGTAATTTTTAGGCTATTTAAAGAATTTATTAAATTTAATTCACCCGTATATTGTACGTTTAAATTGTTTAATTACGGATAATTTCAACGATATTGACATGGTTTTATAATGAATTTTAAATAAACATTTTACATAATTATTTACCCGGCAAATTGTTCAACATTTAACTCATTATTTTCTATGTCAAACTGTAGTCGGCGCATTACTTCCCTGAGAATGGCACCTTATGTCGGTTCTTCTGTCATTTACGCGCAAGCGTTTCTTTTTTGTAACTTACACGAGTCGATAACTCATAATGTTATGGCTTTTAACAAGCCATATTTGATCGAATTTTACAATCCAATAAAATAAAATAATCTGAAATCACTTTTATTGATAGGGACATTATAAGATAATATCAGGACTCAATTAGTTTTAATATTTTGGTAAACTTGTGAAAATAAAATAATCATTAAAAATTACCAAACTATAAAATGAAAATTAAAAAAAAAACGTATTTCGTACTATAGGTTATTTCTCGTTCCTCGGATAAGATATTAATGGTGAATGTTGTAATGAATTTTAAAGGAACGATAAATCTTTTTTTTCGTTAAGCGCACATACACATCTATAATGATACGAAATACATTTCAAAAATCTTGATTCAGTTTTTTTTTTTTTTTTTTTTTTTTTTTTTTTTAATAGCTTTTAAGTAACTTATTATACAATTTTTACGTAACAAACATTTTTTACGTCAATTTTCAACTTTAAATATTTAATTGAAGAAATTGGCCATTGTGAAAAGTCGAATACAGATACAACAATCAGTTTTGAATCTTTTGGTTAGAACTATATGTTTGGTCGATATCATTGCATTAGTGTGCAAATTTCCTCACCACCTTAGCCCGTAAAACAACAAATAATACAATTTATACCATAAGAATGTATTATTTGTTATCACAAGACATGAGGTATTGCAGATGGCGCGTTTTTTTTTTTTTGGTAAGTGGTATCCCCAATGAGCTATTATTGGATTTGCTCATCAGGCCTAATCCACTTTTCTTGACCTAAGGGTCTGGTTTATTATTTTTGTTACAAAAAACAAAAAACAAAAAATGCCTTTACGCTTGACAAATACATTATGTTAAGATTTAAAATAGATAGGAGAGTGAAGACATGTGTGATCAGAGTCAGCGAATTCTCGGATGTGAACAGGTAACTACTATAAAATTATATAAATGATATAATATAGTATAATAAAATACGAAATTCATATAAATATGATTGCAATTTTCAATTAATTATTTGTGCGTTATACAGTTAAAAAACAAGTTTTTACGTCCGAGAATTTCGTCCGTGAGGTCATAATATATATGTCCACACCTTCCAATCGATTTCGAATTTCAATTAACATTATATTTTTGTAGCAATAAGTAAATAATTATCGAAAATACCATGTTATAATTGAATAAACACATGGATCACATTTCTTCCCAAGGAATGAGTTTGTATTTTTAATTGAAATCGTCGAATGTAAAGTTTCTGATTTTTAGATCAATAGAACGAGTTATTATTATTATTACAAATCATCGGAAAACATTGAGGAATAAATGATATTTTTAAAAAAATTTTTATTATTAATATTATTAATTAGGTATTTTTGGATTTTATGATTTTTTTTTTCCCCGATAACTAAATATTATATCAAATTATAAAAAATATTTAATGAGTAAAGAATCATTATTTTTACAAAACACAAAATACGAATTTCAAAGCCTATCAAAAGATCATTGAGTTTTTTCCATTCTTAAAACGTTTAGACACATAACATGATTTTTACCCACGTAATTGTTAAATCATCAATGACACGTTCTAGTGGACAAAATGAGACCTAACATGATAATTTTAAAACATGTAATAGACATTTTATTTCATGGGAAATTATTGGTGTTTTGTGAGCTACACAAAACCGGTTTAGAGGAATCGTAAACGAGACGTGCTCGTAATCCTACGTTAAAAACTATGGTTGTTATTTATAAAAACTAAAAAATAACATAAATTATTTTTTCATATAAATTTAAAAATATAAGTATTTTAATTACACGAAAAAAAAATTGAAACGTCTCTACTGCAAGGGTGTAATTTACAAATTGTCAAATAGTGCTCAAACACCCTGCATATTGTGGTAAATTAGCGTGCAAGGAAACTTCTTGTCAAAGGCGACAACGCGGCAACTCTTCGTTCAACCATCGTGAATCGAATAATTATAATTAATTATAAGTAATAATTACACCCCGTGACCTATAAAAGGCATTTTTATAAAAATTATGTATTCACGATTTTTTTTTTTGTTTGATTTGAATATCAAATTAAATTATCAATCGTTTAAATTTTTAACAAAACTTTACACTTTACATAATATTTAAATAAATACACTATTGTATGAAACTAGCCTCCTGATTTCCTACTAAACGTTATAATATTATACAACACTTTCACTATTATACTTTGTGGTTTTTAATTGATTTCGTGCAATCGTCTATGCCTAATTGCCTAACTGACTACCGACGATGTTTTATACCATCGTGTAATACTATTGTGGTATATACTAAAACCGTGGTTGGTATCATTAAACCTAACGGAACTTACTAACTTAAATTAACTTAATTCATGGAATAGATATATTGATTAATACAATAGACACTGATATTAATAATTACATTTTTAGAAAGATCAATGATTACGAGCGGTACCCACCCACGCGACTAAGATCGAACATAGGAGGACGCATGTGAACATGGTGAAACAGAGACGGGCCTATGTTAGGATAGAACGCGTGTGGGCCCGCGTGAGGAGGACGAAACATGTAAGGACTCGTGAAATAAGGATTGGACGGAGGCATTATAGGTCCTACGGGAGGGGAGTTGAACGCCCGAGGACGCTCGTGGGCAGGATTGAAAATATAGTGCGGACCTGCGTGATTGAAATGGAACATGGGAGGAACGACGCGAGGATTATGGGTTACGGGCGGACGAGGCAGACACGGTCTGCGGGCCAGACGGCCACGCCGGAACATATTCGGATTATGATCCGGTCGAATGACGTCCACCTTCGTGGGGCGCACGTCGTTTGTTTGTTTGGGCGTGTTCGCCGCCGGTCGATCTTCGCGGGCCGGGTCGACGCGGACGGGATCGACGGCCGACGACAATTTGCAAATGTTCGAGACCATCGAAGTGCTCGCGTCGAGCGGGAGTCGCGTCGGTGGGGTCGGCACACTCGGCGGCGGGGTCGATGCACTCGCCTTTGGGGTCGGCGCACTAGACGGCGGGATCGGCGCACTCGACGGCGGGATCGGTGCACTCGACGGCGGGATCGGCGCACTCGACGGCGCGATCCCTCTGGGTGGTTCGGGGCGAGCGGGAATGTGAACTGGGAGCGGTCGGGTGAAACCGTTCGTCCCAAGGAAACGCCCGTCAGCAGGACCGGGAGTAGGAGGGCCTGCTCGAGCGAAATCGAAGACAGGCAGACGTGCGTTAGGACCGAACACGGGCGGACTCGTGTCGGTCAGATCGTATTTTGGCGGGTCCGCGGCCACCGGACTCGTCTTCACCGGCGAACACGGCCTGCGCCGGAACATGTTCGGAACGCGATAACGGTCCGGTCGAGTGCCGTCTGCGGCCGGGCGTCCGTGCCTGTTTCGTCGTCCGCGCGCGCACTCGCTGACCCGGTGCTCGGCGGGCGGGTCGGCCGGAACGGGGCTGCTCGCGGGCGGACTTACGGTGACGTCGTGGGAGCCGATCTCGACGATCGGCGCGGGTGACGGAGCGGGCGTCGGAGGCGAGCGGCTGACCGGGGGCGCACACCCCCTGGCCGGATCGGGGTGAACGGGGACGTGATCCGGGGGCGGTCGGGTGAAACCGTCCGTCCCCCGGGAACGCACGTCAGCAGGACCGGGAGTTGGAGGGCCTGCGCGAGCGAAATCGATGACGGGCAGACGCGCGTTAGGACCGAACACGAGCGGACTTGTGCCGGCCAGATCGTACTTTTGCGGGTCCGCGCCCACCGGACTCGTCGTCGCCGGCGAACACGGCCTGCGCCGGAACATGTACGGCACGCAGGCGCTGTTTCGCCGTCCGCGCGGCCACTTGCCGACCCGATGCTTGGCGGGTGAGTCGGCCGGAACGGGGCTACTCGCAGGCGGACGTACGGTGACGTCATGGGGGCCGCTCTCGACGATCGGCGCGGGTGACGGAACGGGTGTCGGAGGCGTGCGGCTGACCGGCGGCGCACTCCTCGTGGGCGGGTCGAGGCACACGGGCATTTGGACCGGCGGCAGTCGGAAGAAGCGGTCGTTGGACGCGGACGGACCGGGCACGTCGAGACCGATTACCTCCATGCGGCGGTGTGGTGGAGGTGACGTCGTGACCGCCGCCGGCGCGACTGTCGCCGGACAGACCGCCGGAGCGGCGAGCACATTGGCCGTCGGTGTCGGCCAGCTCCGTGGCTGGGGTCGAGACAGGCACTTACCCGGTCGGTGACACCAACCTGTCGTCGGCGGCGCCACCTCCGCCGGCCTGTAAGGGGACGCCGGTGTCCCGTTTCGGCGCGCATTGTTTCCCGCGGTCCTCCGCTCGTTCCGTGGCCGTGGTCGCGCGTTTCCCGTTGGTCCGCATCGTCCGGGTCCTAGGGGACTCACTGCCGCCACCTGGTGCGCAACCCTCGTGGGCTCCGCAACTTCTTCTTGTCTCCCAACGCTCCGTGATTGCGTTTGCACGCATGGCTAAAAGCGATAACGATATTATCGGTTATTACGATTTACGAGGGCAATGACAATGACTGCTCGGGTCATTCGACTCGATAGGGAAAAATCGTGAAACCAAAAAAAAAATACATTTTTAATTATACAATAAAACCGCGAAGGAAGCCAGGTTGTAACATTCTCAAAACGTAATATTTTCAAAACGTCTAGAGTTTTCGTGCTATAAACTCATACGTAAAATATTTATCGATTAGTACGAAGTGATAAGTACGATTTTAAAAACGTCAGTGATACAATATACTTAAACTGCAATACGTCTGATGAGAAAAAAAGTGTAAATAACGAATGTTTACGTCAATAGTGATTTTGTGAAATTTTTATTCGAAGTTTCTTTTCACGGCTACGATGTTTCGACGTTCGCTATTTTGGTTTCACGGTTTTTTCGTACCATCGCCCGAGTCGTCATCGTCGTCGTCGTTGGCCAAACGAGTGCTTACCGAGGTGTGTGTTTCCGCCAGCGTCTTCTTACACGTTTCCTGAAACTGCTTCCAACCAGGGCCGGATTGGACAAATTCGGCCCACCGAGTTTTCTGTACTTTTCCGGCCCAGTTACAAACCGGCAGCCCTTGACCCAAATTTTTTTTTTAATCATTTTACTGTAGGCAGGCTCGCTTTGACATAGTTGACTGCTTTTGTTTAGCTAACAAGTTAGCTGCACCCCTAAATTTCATATTTGAGCACTATCAGAATTGGATTAAATTTTTAAAAAAAAGGATTATAATTAATTTATTTTTTACTTATCAATCATAGACCATAGTAACATTTCAATTAGGTAATAAAGTTTATAATTTTAAGTATTTTAATCAATAAGATAATACTTATATATTAATAATTAAAATCATAAAATAATACTCATGTATAAAATAGTTTACAATAGTAATTTAGACAATAACATACTTTTTTGGGCAATCAAATCGATTACATCTTCATTATTTATATTAACTAGTACATCTTTTTCAATACTCATTAAAAGGAAATTTTCTAATTTATTTTGTGACATACAGTTCCGAAGTTTATTTTGAACAAATTTAAGTTTTGAAAAGGTAGTTTCACATGAGATTTGGGTACATGATAAAGTCATAATATATTTATATACCAAATATAAATTGGAATAAGCTGATGTATGCAATCTATATTGCTGTAAAACTTCAAAGCAGCATAAAATACAATTTTTACAGGAGGTTTTACATAATGACAAGATTTTGGATTGGCTTAAATAACTTTCATTTACATCGTTAGTTTCATCTTCTTGTTCTTCATCTGATGCAGCAATTTCTGTTGTAGTGATATCTCGAATCGCAACATTTTTTATAACGGGCCATTTTTTTATAAAATCTTGTAATTCAGAATATATGTTTCCAGCATTAATTTCTGGGTCAAATCTGGTCAGAACTGAGCTTGTCCATTCAAAACTTGGAATAGAAGCATTCTCAAAAGCAAAAAAATTATTAGGATCCAAATAATACATATTTTTGTACAATTCATCATGTTTGATAAATCTTTTTTCAAAACTTGTTATAACTTGATCGTAAATCAAATTATAAACATTTACTCTATACTTTTTCTTAGGATCAGTTATCGACTCATCGCTAGCATTTTCTCCAGGTACTTTTTTCTGCTTTTTGTTTCTTTTTGAAATAAATGTTTCAGGAATGCTGTATTCTAAGCTTCTTTCTTCCAATTTTTTGTTAATTTCTTTTACATATGTGTTAACTATATCGATGGTTCCATCTAAGTTTCGGGATTGACATTTAAGATCATCAATTGTTTTATTTACCATGGTGAATGCTTGCATTACATTCATTCCTCTGGTTTGTAAGTATAAAGAAACTGGTGTTGTACTTACAAATATTTGAAGAAATACATGAGCTGTAAGAATTGTTTCATACTTCAACAATGAATCAATTAATGTTTTTGCTCTGTATCTTACATCAGGAACAAATTTTTCAGACACAAATATTTCATGCATTGTTAAAATTATATCAGGAAATAAAGCATTTTCATAATTTTTAAAATTACCAAAAACTTTGCTTAAACATCTATCTTTGGCCCACCATCTTGTCTCCCCAATTACTGAAATGAACTTGAATTTACTTGTACTTTCCCATTTGGCCATTCTTAAATATGATTCACGTACAAAAACTACACATGTATTAAGAAGCCCAAAAAGTGATACACTCTCACAGCATACTTTAGTCGTATCGGTCATAACAAGATTTAACACATGAGCATAACAATGGACATGAACTTGATTTGGAGCTTCTTTATTTAACCAAGCTGTAAACCCATTGTACTGACCCTGCATGTTGCTGGCTCCATCTGTGGAACTTCCTACACAATCCTTTACATCTAAATTTAATTGTTTAAGTACCATGTTAACAGTGTCAAACAAATCTTTACCAGTATTACTTTTAGAATCTACCAATGCTACTAGACGCTCTTTTACTTTATTATCAACAAATCGTATTATGATGGACAGTTGATCGTGTACATTGATATCTTGCGTGGAATCAATTTGAACTGAGTAAAAACCACTTTCTTTGATTTCTTTAGAAATACTTTGCCTCATCAAAGTACCAAGAACTTCCAAAACATAATCAGCTGTTGTTTTAGATATTAATGTTATAAGCCCTGAACGGCCGGCCATTGTTTGGCTTTTATTTTTCTTAAACTTTTGGCTCTTATGAACAACGTCTTCAATATGTTGTTTTAAAAGTGGATCGTAATTAGAAATCAGTTTTAAAATTTCCAGAAAATTACCATGATCTAGAGTGTCATCAATTAACGTATATGCAGCCTCCGCAGTTTTTGCACCTCTATAACTCAAGCCTCTTTTTCCAATTAATTTAATGGTATCAATAACTCTTTGTAACACAGCCCTTTTACGTTGAATTTCAAAAAGTCTACCAGATTCAAAGTGATGTTTTATATTACTAGATTTTGAATAGAGCAGAAATGCTTCACAACAATTTTCATGTTCATTTGATTTCTCATGCTCTTTAATTCTAGCATAACAGTTATTAGAATAAGCAGCAGTGCAACCTACTGTGAATCGATTGTCTTCATTACCGAATGCCAAACAAAAAGAACAGAAAAAGTTATGACTTTTAGAACAATATGATAGCCATTCCCGTTTGAAAGCTTGTGAATTAGTCTTCCGATAAAACGCAATTATTGGATTGAAAGTTACATCATTAACTGGCTGTTTTGGGTGAAACTTGAAAAATAAATGAAGATTATTCTGATTAGGTTTCTTGAAATATTGATCATCTGATGACAATTCTTGAATATTCTAAATGGCAAATAAAAATTTAAGAAAAAATGTACTAATGTAAAAAAAAAAGTAATTTTTATTTTAAATTGGAGAAAAATCAACATTGTATTTATATTTTTATAAATTTACTGAAATGAAATATTAAGATATCAAAAATGGTAAAATAGGTACCAGCTGAATAAATTATTTGTTTAGTTTGATTGGTGTTGCTCAAATTTAATGATTTTAATACTTAAATAAAGGACAACTTACCGTCTTCTGAGTCATCTCTTCATTACAATCGGTTACACAAATGTTTTGAATACATGGCAAATTTTCTACAGTTTGATACACAATTACTTCTGGTTCAAAAATACCAAATTGATCTAGGAAATAATATTTAGAAGTTAAAATACATCAATAGTGAAAATGATCAAATTTTTGAAAAAAATGCAGGATAAACTAATTTTTATTAAGTCAATCGGAATCAGAAAAAAAAGTAAAACCCACCAAAATTATATAAGCATTTTACTAGAGAAAAGAATCATCCACAAATGTTAAGTAATTTAAATAATTAATTTGCATTATTAATCCTAAATGTCACCTAGAATATTTTTGCCCCGAATCCAAACATAAATTCAACTATTCTATAGCTCAAGGCTTCATTGATACCTCATAAAACTTACCAATTGGATCATTAATTGAACTTAAATCTTTTCCTTCAGATGTGAGAGCATCAGTAAGTTGCACTGTTTGTATCGGTGACGTTTCAATATTATGAACTATGAAGAAAAAAATAGTATGTACATTAAATACAGCACAAATATGGGCACAGTTCAACATAAATTACCAACTGAAATAATAAAAAGCCGGACATTCTTCGTACCGTGAGTAGGATAATGGTGATGGGTTTAAAGCACCTCAATGTACGATTTTATTGTATTACATTATTTTAAATTTGAAACTAATGATAAATCATTGGTTTCGGGAAAACGATTCTGAGTTTTATAACATTCATTGATTTACCTACTTTTTTTAGATATAAGATCATATTACATTTTCAGAAATTCCTACTAAAAATTTATAATTTAAATTGATAAAAACTCCCAAAAAGCAAGAGATTTCAATATTTTAAATTTATTTTAAAAGTGGTTGAATTTTTTAGAATTTTTCGTCAAATGTGTATTTAAGCAGTGCTAGATTATGGTAAAAATTTAAATTTTTAACTTAATTTCTTATAGAGTTAAAGCTAATTACCTAAATTGATTTAATGAATTTTTCGTTTACGGCAAATTTTACCGTTATTACTCTATTTTTCGATAAAATTCGAACTTTAAATGCGTATAAAAATAATTTGTTCAGTAAATTTTTATGAAACAGACCATAGAGAGAAAATAATATGACGAATCGATTGATAAAAAAAAATTTCTACCGAATTAATAATTGAAAGTTTTAAAAGGGTTTTAATCGAAAAATTTGCTATTTTACGTGAAAATGATGATTTTTGGCAAAAATCGATCTTTAAATGTGTTTAAAAAAAAATTCTGATTATCGATTTTTAAAACTTTTTCAGTTCTGTTAGAAAATCATATGATTAAGATCATTTATTGAATTTTCAGAACTTTTTATACAAAATTAAAAATTAAACTCGATAAAAACTCCCAAAAAACAAGAGATTTTCAAAATTTTCAAAGTTCTATATTTAGCCCAAAACTAGATAATTTTTTTTTAAATTTTCGTCAAATGTGTATTAGAGTATTTTTGAGACTTGGTGAAAATGTCAAGCTTCTAACTATATTACTTTAGAAGTTATGACTAATTAACTAAAACTGATTTTATGAAAAACGTGTTGACGGCAAAAGATAGTATTTTTACTCAGTTTTTTGGTAGTTTTTCCCTACGCTTAGAAAAACTATTGGTGGCAGAGCTTTTAGACCCCTTAAAGGACCATCTACATGCAATTTATGATCGATAAATAATACTGGACGTGATTTTCGGATCATTTTTACTATAAGAAAATTTGATCACATACATAAAAAAAACACATCATTGTAAAACCAATACATTCTTCGTTTCACTCAGAATCTAAAATTATGTATATTAAAAACTACTAGTGCAAAATTTAGGAAAAACAATTTTATACCTAATACTAATTATTTATAGTTTATTTTGAATAAAATAAAAAGGACATTTATTATAAATAGAAAAACTTTTTAAACAATGTTAAGGTGTAAGACTCAACTGGAAACTTTAGTCTACGGCCTACGAACGCCTATGCTTGTTATATGAATATTGACATATTCATATTATGTTGAAAAATAAATATTCATTTATTTATTTATTTTGTATTTCTAAATAATTATTTATTTATTTATTTCAGTAATCAGTTGATACTCAATATTAAAAATCGTCTTACCTGGTAGAAAATAATTGTTTATTTTGCTGCAATTTTCACTAGATTTTTTTAATAATATTTTAACTTTTTCTCGTTGTTTTTGAGCTCCTCCTTTTCTTTTATTAGAGGAATTTACATCACTCATTATAATAAAAATAAAAACTTAAAAACAAAAAATATACCGAAAATGTGCTGACGAATGGCAAGACAGAGTAATATATAGACACTAAAGACCTGCACGGGCCGGGCTTACCCAGCCCGGCCCGAAATTGGCCCGGCCCGGACGGGCTTTGGGCCGGGCCGGGTTTTATAAAATGCAAGACGGGCCGGGCCGGACCCTCTATTAGGACAAAAGTTACGGGTCCGGACCGGGCCGGACTTTCCCTAAATCGAAGGCGGGCCGGGCCGGACTTCCTTTACATCAAAGGTGGTCAAAATTATAAAAAAAAAATATATATATATAAGAACCTATAAATAAATAAACTATAATAATTATTTATTTATTTACATTATTTACATTAACTATTTATAATAACCGCGTGTTTTGGATAAACCCAATGCGTCACACACTGCAGTGGTAACCGCCACCGCCACTGCCACCGCCACCGCCAGCCACCTCTACCGATGGCGTGTTCTGTCGTTTTCAGTTTGTAATATTGTAAAGGAACAATCGTTTATTCGTTTCATCAAACTATTCAGACTTCGTCAATATTTAACTAAGTAGTAAGTACTGATTATTCAATATATACTAGGTTTATATCATAATCTATAAGTTTTAATATTTGCATACCTAATATTATATTACATGTAGCACTAACCAGTGTTGGGAAAAACAATTCTTTGATTAACCAATGATTACAGCTTCTTTGGATTTAATCTATTACTAAATATTCATTGAATTTTCCATTACTTGGATCATGATGAATGATATGATGTGCTATTGATGTTAAGAATAATACATTTTCCGTTTTTCACCATGAAAAAAAGCACACAAGGTAATAATCTAACACTATGATTAACAATGTAATCATTATCCACAGTTAATTTCACTAGGTACATAATACATTTTTCATAGTGAAATTTTATTATTTCTAACATCAGAAGTACATAATCTTAATCCTTTAGTAATGCAAATTAAAATTAACATATATTTGAAATTAATTAATATTTAGCTATGGATAAAAGTGAAATTAACTGTAAAAATTAGTTAATCATAGAATTGTTTAGCCCAACACTGGCACTAACTAGTAAGTAGTAACCACTAACTAGTTAGGTAGTAGTTAGTAGGGCAATCCTTTAAAGTTTAGTACATACTGTTTAAATTGCAAGGCTGGGCAAGTAAATGATTTTATTTAACTCAGTTACGTTAAATTAATATGTTTTCATTTCTTAAAAAGTAACAGTAGTTAGTACTTAGTACTTACCTATCTAATAAGTAATAAATAATAATTAATATCTGAAAATAATTAATTATTATTTAATTAAGCCTTGCAAACCGATATAATTTTTTGGGTGTGTGCGTTTGTGATAAAATACACTATCACTATATGTTTAATAAATAATCACTAAATATTTTATTAATATATACTAGATATTAAATAGGTACCTATTTAATAAAATACTAAAATATTAAAAAGAGTTAAGTTGTTTATAATTTATATAATTTAATAACTATTTACTATGTACTATGTAGTATAAATTTTATTCATCATAAAAAAAAAATTAAAATTAAAACAAAATAAATTAACTTAACTTATTTCTTAAAATACAAATTAATTCGTTAGTTTCACGATAATTAAAATATAAATTTAGTAAGGTACCTAATAGTTAAATTAATGAAAATCCAAATATAACTTGTTAAGTTAAAATTAAATTAACTTTTTAACTTATTAATGCCCAGCCTTGTTAAATTGTGATGCTCTATTTCCTAATTAACTTTTTTATATATTTTAATAATTATTAATACCTATTGTATGGTTTATTATTAAATTCAACCTCACAAATGGTTAAAATTAAATAAAAATAAATAAATACCTATCTATCTGTATAGAATTTAAAAGTACCATAATATTTTATTTGAAGTGTAGGTAATAGGTACTAACAAATAACAATACAATTTATTCAAATTCAAATATTTTTGGTACTTAATACTTAAATAACACTTTTTTTATAAATGCATCAATATTTGAACCCATATTTTAAAATACTTAACTATTCAGTATTTATACAATGTTGACTTTTAATTTAGGTCGATTGTTGTTCATTATGAGTGCTGTTGAACAGACTACCAATGTTCCGGTAGAAGGAATCGAATCAAAATCAACTATTCAAAAAAAATTAAAATCTGGTGATTGTAAACTATTAGATAAAGTTGATGGAAAAGCTGAATTTTGGAAATGTTTTTATAAAGTGGTGTTTAATAATGAGACAGAAAAAGAGACAGGTTTTGTTTGTTGTACTAAATGCAAAACATTAATGGCCTATACTTACAATACAGGTAGTTCTCATCTTAGTAGACACAAGTGTATGTTAGTATCAAGAGAGTCTAAAAGTTCAATGCTCTCATTTGTAACAAAAAAAAACAAATCTCTACCAAATAATGTAATGAACGAATGTAAGGAAAAATGTATTAAATTTGTCTGCCAAGATATCCGTCCTATGGATATAGTTTCTGGACCAGGATTCAAAGATCTAGCTAGCTATTTAATAAAAGTTGGATCACAGTTTGGGCAGATTGATGTTGATGATTTATTACCACACCCTACGACTATTTCGAGGAATTTAATAAAAAATAGTGATGCTAAACGTGAACAATTATTTATAAGTATAAAGCCTTTTTTGATAGCTAACATGGTCTCAGCAACTACTGACATGTGGACTGATAACTACAAAAAACGGTCATATATAGCGCTAACATTACATTTTATTGATAACTGGAAACTAAAAAATTACAGTGTTTACACAGGACAATTTCCTGTAGATGAAAAAAAAACAGGTGAAAATATCAAAAAGTGCTTTAAACAATTTTTTGTGGCTTGGGACATGATACCTGGAGAAGTGAACCCACTATCAAAAGTAATCTGGGTAACAGATCAAGGGTCGAATATCAAAAAAGCATTAGAACAAAATACAAGAGTTAATTGCGCCGCTCACATGATATCCAACATACTAAAGGCTACATTTGATAACAAATTTATTTCGGGTGAGGATGGAAAAAGTGTAACAGTGCCAATTTTTAAATTAATTCAAGCTTCCAAAGCACTTGTAGGCTATATGAAAAGAACTGGTGACAACAATAAAATTTCCAAAACACTAATTCAAGAGCTTGAAATAAGATGGAATACCCGTTTATTAATGCTAATGTCCATTGAAGAACAGTTTCAAGAAATTAAAGACTTGTATAAAGAAGAGCCTCATCGATTTTATGATATTGATATAATATTGCTAAAAAAAATAATAGATTTCTTAAAGCCATTTAAACATGCAACTGATGAATTAGAAGGTGACACATATCCAACTATACATAAAGTAATACTTTATAAAGCTAAGCTAGAGAAGCACTTGAAATCATATTTGCAAGTTACAACAACAAATGAATACAATATTACAATACATAACAACAATGACGAAACTGGTAAATATAGTATTTTTTTTTTCTATTATTTTAATCATCAGAACTTCCAAAAAATGTAGTTATAACAAATTTTTACATGATTATATCTATCTCTTTTATGCTATAAGCTTGTGTTAGAGAATAGAGAGTACTTAAATATCATTTTAGTATTGTATAGGATCAAAAGAAAAAATATGCAAAAATCATCAACATTCTATCTAGTATCTACTATTTAGATTTATACTTTTTTATTTAAAAGAAAATTTATGCCTTGTTCTTTTTTTTTTCAGAAATAAGCTGCAGTGTTATTTTGAATGCATTGGCTAAACATGCATTAAGTGTAGTTGAAGAAAAATTCAAAATTCACCAGGTCCATGAGTTTGCATGTTTTCTCTGGCCTAAGTTTAAAAGCCTTCGTATGTTACCAAATGAATCCAAAATTCGCATAACCAACGAAGTTAGTCTAGCTCTTTTAAAGTATGAACTTAATCGAATTAATGCACAAGAGGGAGCAGATAGTCTTGGAACAGCATCACACAATGAAGATTTTGAAGAGTGGGAAGATAATTTATCCCAAAGCATCCCCCTCAATTCATTACAAGAAATTCAAGTATATCAAAACGATATTTCTCCAAAAATTGATAATGTGATGTTATGGTGGGAACAAAATAACTTGAAGTTTCCTCTCCTTTCTCAGTTGGCCCAAAAAATACTTGGAATACCAGCTTCCAGTGCTTCAAGCGAGCGATGTTTCAGCACAGCTGGACGAATAATTGAAAAAAGAAGAACTAATCTCAAAGGGGAAACAGTTGACTCATTAATGTTTTTGCATGACTATTATAAAAAACAACAATTGGTCAGTGCCTGTCCAACTGAGTAAATTTTAGTATGTAGTATGTACCTATTGTACCTACTACCTAACACCTACTACCTATTAATTATGACTAAGTATATTGTGTAATATTTGTTATCAAGAAATTGTTATATTAATTATATTAGATGTTTTTATTATTAAATAAATGTTGTTAAAGAGGAACAATTTTTTTTTTTAATTGTATTAAAATTTAAGTGATAATTTTAAATCAATGTTCTTTTAAAAATTATTTATAATATATTACTTAATTTGTTATTCAAAAGACTGAGTATATTGTGTGATACTTGTTAGTATTCTTTATGCTCAACATGTTGGTGCTATCATTCTTTACCTACCTTACTTACTTTTTATGTTATTGTTAAGTAAGTAACATAGGTGGAGATCCTTTGAAATATTGAGAGGGGCTCAAATATTAGATACCAAACAGTAACAGAACCGTGGGGGCATTGCCCCCACACCCCCCACAAACTAATTTTTACATTAAATCACTCATATAAATTATGGAAAGTTCTCGTTATCATAATAACTTAAATACATACAAACATAAAAAAAAACAATAATAAAATACAATTACCATTTTTAACTTAATTTTATAATTCTATTACATTTTTTGTTAAAAGTATTTAAAATAGCTTCATTACTTAAAGCTTAAGTCTTATCTTTTTCAATATACATAACATTGAAAGTTAATTAAATTGTTGTACTAACATGGGCATCAAGCTTTGACTGTTTTGCATTTTTTTGAACCTCTGGACAACTATAGACACCAAATCATTTTAGATATTTTTATTTATATTTTTACATTTTACCTAGGGTACAAAGAAAATTTCAAACCTACAATAAAATGCAGTTTTTACTTAGGTAGCAAATAAAAAATACTGAGTAAATTTAGGTACCTATATGCAGAGTAAGGCATAATTTAAATACAATTTTATGGATAAAAAATTATTATTTGAATGCATTTTTCACAATTATTCGAATAATAATGTATTTTAAAATACAATTTGGCCCATCTCTACTGATACAGGTAACAAAGTAATTTTTGGAATTTTACAGTAGAACTGAGAAGCATTTAAATACTGAAAACTAAATAATATACATATTTAATATTACAATAGGTACTAGGTAGTAGGTACCTAATACTTATGTTTTAGAATTGCATTTAATAAATTATGAACATTTTTGTATTGTTTCAAATGGCCAATTGGTACAAAATATGTACAATATTAGGTAAAGGTATATTATATTATATAAACACAATATAACATTATTTTATGTTGTGAATTGTGACTTAATGGTTCGGATGTTACCTTAAATAATAAATTGGTAAATACTAAATAGTAAATAGTATGTATGTAGCACGATTAAAGATATATCTTTAATCGTGGTATGTACCTACTACCTAGTACCTACTATGTAGTATGTAGTATGTACTATATTACTATGTAGTTAGTTTTTGTACTAGGTAATAGGTATATTCATATAATTATGGATATAAGAATTAAGAATATAAAATAATGATAACAATGATAACTGTACAAAAGTACGGTATTTTTTGTTTAATATTTTTAGGGGGGCTGTAACTTCAAATTATTTTTTTCTGGAGAGGTGCTAAGCTGAAAGCTCCCGTATGCCAGACTTTTTGTATTAAATGTGTTAAATATCCTGGCCGAGCAGTCTTTAAAAATACGAACCAAACGTACATGGTTCGGCTTCCTCACCAAATAGAAAATACTATTCCCGGGCCGGGCCGGGCTTTCAAAAAATTTTACCGGGCCGGGCTGTCAAAAAATATTGTCGGGCCGGATCGGGCCGGGCTTACTCACAATAAACAATTCCCGGGCCGGGCCGGGTTGTCAAAAAATATTGTCGGGCCGGATCGGGCCGGGCTTACTCACAAAAAACAATTCTCGGGCCGGGCCGGGCTGTCAAAAAATATTGCCGGGTCGGGCCGGGGTGTAAATTATCGGCCCGTGCAGACCTTTAATAGACACACACAGACACAATAACAAATTGTGTGCCCCAAAATAGTAAATATTAAATTATGGTAAAGTGAATAATAACAATATTAACTGACAATTCACATTAATGATTAAACTGATTAAACACACAATTTCATAACATTACTGAGTACAGATAAAACTCCAATGATATAAATAGAATACAAATACCCAATTGATAGGAAATCGTAGATTACAGTGGGGCGTACTTTTTTTTAACTACTATATTATGAGTCGATGTAAAAATAATTTTAATCGCGATTACCATGAAAATTATATACATAACATAAACATATCTGATCCATTCGGCCCGTAGACCAAGATTTAGGTTAATAAAATAATTAAATATAAATAATAAATAATTAATCATACAATTATTTAAAGTTATTTGGTAGTTAGTAGTTACTACTTATGGAGGTTGATTTTTCTGCGCCACCACTTCGTTTATCAAACATGTTAAATTATCCAATACAGCCAAATAAATACCCATTGGACAATAATATAGCATTATAATAATGTGTATAGATAGTGAAATAATTAAACTAGAACGTTAAAACAAAAGATTTATTTAGATACTATATATTTGCATACGCATTCTACCTATTGAACTTTAGTGCTTTACCTATTTGTACTATTGTTCTATGCTTGTACTTTATGGAATATTATATTTAACCATTTTAACCTATAAATACTAAAAATAAAAATTATGTTACATTCAATTCAAATAACTGATTTGTTAACGACAGTCAACATGTCGACGGCGGCATTGAATCTAAACACAAACATAATATTGTCATTTCGGTCATATTGCCACAATGCCACTCTATGCAAATGCACTGCCCAGACATGTCTTCCGCCAGCTCCCAGCCCTGACCATGTAGTATGTTGTATGTACTATAGGGTCTGTGCAAGTCCAACATTTAGTCTCCATTTCTTTATCTTTTAACTATTAACATATTTTAGGTTAGCGGCCCCTCATCACTTGAACAGCCCAAAATCATCGCGGCCCACCGAGTTTTACTCGGTAACTCGCCGGGCCAATCCGGCCCTGCTTCCAACTAGTGGCGCAGGTCTCGTGCACGTAGCGTTTGCACTCTGTGAATTCGAAAAAAATGCGCCTTTTAAATTTTACCTGATATTTGTTACATTGCTTAATTTCAGCAAAGTAATTTTTTTTTTCATTTTATCGACCCGCCGACGTACGAGCGAAATAGATAGTGCGTTTTCAGATTTAGAAGTCGAGCAGTGACCGAAAATCTACCCGTGACACGTTCTGGGACACAACACATAGTTTTACTCACATTCGGCATTGTGAACTCGCCAAAACGATTATCGGATATAATATTTTTATTCATCACTTCACCTTTCCTACCCTGCAAACCCTTTTAAATATATACAACGCGACTCGGACCATAACTTACTTCCTCGTGATTGGAGGAATAGTATAATCATACCAATCAACAAGGTAGGTAAAAACCAATTCGCAACAGAAGGATATCAACTTGTCACACTTAGTAGAACATTTCAAATCAGAGTTTACAATCATATTTCAGTGCCCGAATTTAAAAACATTTTCAAAAAACTCGATATTGTTCATAACGCCGGCTTACAACTATCAATAGGAACCCTCAGATTGAGACCAATATCCGGCACACTAAACATGGCGAACGTCGCTCCGCTTGAAATCAGAAGGACGAACGCCATATTATAATGATAAACGTCAATGTCCTCCTAGTCGACAGGAGATTTCAAGAGTGTTTTCGGCCGAAAGAAAACTTAAGTGATTATTTATTACCTTGACATTGCTTGACATTCCGACTGGTCCAAAAACGTGAATCGCACAAGCTGCAATAAGCCGTGCACAAATGCACGAAAAGAAACAAGCCGGTTGCCGGCGTCAATGTATCGTGCTGGCATTGAATCACGTCTTGAACAAGCGAAGGTAGTCCGGCAAATCGACTCGAGTCAGCACGTGTGGTCGAAGTCTTCTTGGTATTCATAATAAAATTGATGCGCTGACTTTTGAACCGTACAGGTGGTTGTTTACTTAAGTCGCACTGTCTTCGTCCGTGAGCACGTGTGCGCGTGTGTGTGCGTCACTGGTAGGTCGGTGTACAGAAATTGACACGAATTGATAACGAGCCAAATGCGAAAAATACTTAAATTGTGTGAATCTATTATGTGATATTATAATGTTATTACACGTATAAAAATATTTCGCTAGCAAAAAGTTTCGAACAAAACGAACTGTTCACCAATAATAGTATTCAATCAAACATTCGCCTACTTTAATTCCGACGAAATTGAAACCATGGCAATATAAATAAACAATGCGATTTTTTAAGCCAAATGCATAATTTTTAATTTTCTTGTTGTGAATGTCTACATTTCCATAACACTGATTTCGATAATTTTTTTTCTTATAAGCGTGAAGTGTCTCAATACCGTGAAACGAAACGTTTCACGAATGTTGTTAAATCGACAAGAGTTTATTAAAATGTCATCATTCTCCAGAAGTATTTTTGCTTAATGCTCGACAATAGCACCGATAACGTATATTGTGTTTCACAATTTCTAAAAACTAAATTAGTCGGTAATTTATTTTCTGAAAACAATGATACATCTTTCGTTTCAAATTTAAAATGAAATGACTTTATTCAGTGACGTAGTTGTGATTTTGTTCTGGGGAGGATATATAATTTGGTTGGTGGAAATACCCCCCAATTTGATATTTATTTTGTTTTTTACATTATGCTGAACACATTTGAATAGTGTTATATAATAAATACCAAGACTTCAAATTTGAAACAAATTAATTTGATTATTTTTTAACACATTTAAGATTCTAGTAAAAGTAAAATATCTATTAGTTTTACAGTGATGGTTATTATTTTGTTTTTGTTTTTTTTTTCATCTGAATACACTTTACTCAAATTAACTTTATTCATAAGTTTCCTTAAAGTTAACTGTTTTTACGTAATTAACTGTTTTTACTTCAAATTTTTCAAATTTTTTCAACTTCAATTTTTTATACATTTACAGATATTGTTCCATCCGAACGTAATATTTTAATTCTGAAGCTTTGCTCAGAATCATTGATGATTATTTTAGATTCTGAGTGATGCGATGGATCTTATGGTTTTACAGTGATGTCTATTACAAAAAAAAACTCACCAGAAATAAGTCATCATTTCTTTAAAACTTAATACACTCATCATCAATATCTTGTCCGAGGACCGAATGGACGAAGGACGAACTTGTACCACCATCATCTCATTTACCAGCTTTTTCATATTAAAAATGTTATTTTAGAATATTACGGGTAATGTTGTTGAGTGCAATATATTTTTTATGCTTAGTCAATCGTTTTTACTTTTTTTTTCTATAATTATCGGGCTTCATCCGTTTGTTCTTTTTTTTTTTGTCATATTTACAATATTATTTTAGAAAATATCATTATGGCACATGGGTAACATTGTTTTGTGGAAAACAGTATTTTTATGCAAAGCTGTTTTGCATTTTTTATAATACTTCCTTGTATACAATATTTTTGGTTCTGCATACCGATAACATAAAGCAAAACACTTACAAATTCTATTTATGAGTTATCACTTGATGTTTGCCTTGCCACGTTGTCTATACAGTATACATTCTTATGGGCACGTGAACAAAATACCGTAAAACCGGGTTACTTTGCGCCTTACGGAGTAAATTTGCACCAAAAAAAAATTTTTGATTTCAGCGGTCATTATCAATAGGCTTTTTATGTTAAGCTGTTTTTATAAGATCTCTATTATTCCTGATACCATTGCCGATCGTTTTAAATGTTACTAACAGCAATCAATAATATTCCCTCCATAATGTGCCTACTTGATCAAAATTATTATCACTCATATCCAAACACACGTTCAAAAAGTTGCACAACATCTCTGTGACTTAAGTTCAAAAAAAAAATAAATAAAATGTCATTTATTTTATTATAAATATCCCGTAGATTCAGAAACAACGTTAATCATTATTAATTATAATTCATTTGTATTTAAAAATGTATATATTGAAAATGTTCGATTTTCAGTATAACTATTTGTACCATTCAATTAAAAATTTTTTTGTACGTAGGTATATTCATTTCGTTTGCTTTAAGCCGGATAATTATAAAAAAAAATAGCAAAAACGATTTACTAAGCATAAAAAATATATTGCCCTCAGCAATATTACCCATAATATTCTAAAATAATATTTTTAATATGAAAAAAACAAAAATACACGCGGGTGAAGCCGGGTAATTCAGCTAGTATACATATATATAAACATATATATTATTTGCCATAATATATATATTATATTAGTCTCTTATTTTATTTTTATGTTGTCAACGGTGAAACAACGAAATTTAAATTATTTGATATCTTACGACTTAACGAGTTGTGACAGTTGTGTATTATGTTGTACGCGTATACGGAGGATATCCTGTTCGGAATCGGCCGTCGCGTCGTTTCGTAATTATTCCCACACCAAGTCACCACCGACAGTCGTCAAACAACTATCAGCTCGCACCATTAACTATTTCCCGCTTCCTCCGGTCCCGCGTGTTTCCAACACAATATTTCGTTTGTTTTAGATTCTGAGTGAAGAGAAGGATCTTATGGTTTTACAATGATAATTATTTAATTTTTTTATTTATTTTTTTTTTTCTGTAAACACTTTTTCGTATAGAAATCCTTGTCCGAGCAACTTTTTTTTTTGGTTTCGTCCAGCAACTTTTTAGATTCGAAAATGAACTGAGATGGTACTTTAAAGAGGTCATTTTTCCAAAATCTCCATACTTTTTGCAGTAATCAAGAATAACTATCGAAAAACTGAGTAAAAACAGTAAAATCGGTAAAAAGCCACCGTAAACGAGATTTTCACTGTTCAGATTTTAGGTATTTAGTCATAAATCGAAAAGTATTGAAGCTAGAAACTTGAAAATTTTATTCAATATCAAATACATACTTTTTTATATTGGACAACATCTTCAGAACAATTATAGCACTTTTGACTTAAATGTAGAACTTTTAATTTACCAAATTGTTTGAAAGTTTTTATGTAATATAATTTTAAATATTTGACAAAAATTTCTGAAAATTTAATATAACCTTACTCATATACCTACCTATTTATCCTAGCAAAAATGCAAAAATCGTGACTCAGGATTTTTTTTTATACACACTTTCATAAATTATTATACGATTTTTTACGATATTGTCTGATTTCTTTTAAGTTTATTTCTAATGAGTTAAAATTGTTATAGCAATTGAAGTTTAAATGAGTTATATCTAATTGAATATTTTATGAGGGTTTAATTACAAAAAAACTCACCAAAAATTATACAAATAACCGTAAAATACGTAAACAGTATTTATATAATAATATATTATATTACACTGAAGCTTTACTCAGAATCGTTTTATACTAAAGAAATGAGTCATCATTTATTTAAAACTTAATACATTCATCACCAATATCTTGTCCGAGAACCGAAGGGACGAAGGACAAACTTGTACCACCATCATCTCACTTACCAGCTTTTTTTTAATTTTTTTTTTTTAACGCCGAGACTTCACTGCAGATACACCCTTCAACCGCAAGAGCGTTCGATCGGCACGATGGCGGCAATAATAGCGATAAAACTACAACACAAACAATCAGTTTTGAATCTTGTGGTTAGAACTATATGTTTGGTCGATATCATAGCATAAGTGTGCAAATTTCCTCACCACCTTAGCCCGGTAAAATAACAAATAATACAATTTATATCATAAGAATGTATTATTTGTTATCACAAAGCATGAGGTATTGCAGATGGCGCGTTTTTTTTTTTTTGGTAAGTGGTATCCCCAATGAGCTATTATTGGATTTGCTCATCAGGCCTAATCCACTTTTCTTGACCTAAGGGTCTGGTTTATTATTAATGTTTCAAAATACAAATAACAAAAAAACAAAAAATGACTTTACACTTGACAAAAATATATTATGTTAAGATTTAAAATAGATAGGAGAGTGAGGACATGTGTGATCAGAGTCAGCGAAATCTCGGATGTGAACAGATAACCACTACGAAATTATATAAATGATATAATATAGTATAATTAAATATAAAATTCATATAAATATGAATGTAATTTTCAAATAATTATTTGTGCGTTACACAGTTAAAAAACAAGGTTTTACGTCCGAGAATTTCCTCCGTGAGGTCATTATATATATGTCCACACCTTCCAATCGGTTTCGAATTTCAATTAACATTATATTTTTGTAGCAATAAGTAAATAATTATCGAAAATACCATGTTATAATTGAATAAACACATGGATCACATTTCTTCCCTAGGAATGAGTTTGTATTTTTAATTGAAATCGTCGAATGTAAATTTTCTGATTTATAGAACAATAGAACGAGTTATTATAATTATTATTATTATTATTATTATTATTATTACAAATCATCGGAAAACATTGAGGAATAAATGATATTTTATTAAATTTTTTGTATTATTAATATTATTAATTAGGTTTTTTTTGATTTTGTGATTTTTTTTCCCCCCGATAACTAAATATATCAAATTATAATAAATAATTAACAAGTAAAGGATCATTATTTTTACACAACACAAAATACGAATTTCAAAGCCTATCAAGAGATCATTGAGTTTTTTCCATTCTTAAAACGTTTAAACACATAACGTGATTTTCACCCACGTAATTGATAAATCATCAACGCCACATTCTAGTGGACAAAATGAAAGATGACTTAATAATTTTAAAACATGTCATAGACATTTTATTTCATAGGAAAATATTGGTGTTTTGTGAGCTACACAAAACGGGTTTAGAGGAGTTGTAGACGAGACGTGCTCGTAATCCTAAGTTAAACATTATGGTTGTTATTTATAAAAACTAAAAAATAACATAAATTATTTTTTCATATAAATTTAAAAATATAAGTATTTTAATCACACGAAAAAAACGTCTCTACTGCAAAGGTGTAATTTACAAATTGTCAAATAGTGCTCAAACACCCTGCATATTGTGGTAAATTAGCCTGCAAGGAAACTTCTTGTCAAAGGCAACAACGCGGCGACTCTTCGTTCAACCATCGTGAATCGAATAATTATAATTAATTATAAGTAATAATTACACCCCGTTACCTAACAAAACTATTTAAATAAATAAACTATCGTGTGAACCTACCCTCCTGATTTCATACTAAACGTTATAACATTATACGACACCTTCACTATTATACTTTGTGGTTTTTAATTGATTTCGTGCAATTTCACTCAATTGTTTATGCCTAATTGCCTAACTGACTACCGCCGATATTTTATACCATCGTGTAATACCGCTATTGTGGTATATACTAAAACCGTGGTTGGTATCATTAAACCCAATTGAACTTACTAACTAAAATTAACTTAATTCATGGAATAGATAAAATTGATTAATACAATAGACACGGATACTAATAATTACATTTTTAGAAAGATGAATAATTACGAGCGGTACCCACTCATGCGACTGAGATCGAACATAGGAGGACGCATGTGAACAGGGTGAAACACAGACGGGCCTACGTTAGGATTGAACGCGTGTGGGCCCGCGTGAGTTGGACGAAACATGTAGGGACTCGTGAAATAAGGATTGGACGGAGGCATTATAGGTCCTACGGGAGGGGAGTTGAACGCCCGAGGACGCTCGTGGGCAGGATTGAAAATATAGTGCGGACCTGCGTGATTGAAATGGAACATGGGCGGGACGACGCGAGGATTATGTGCTACGGGCGGACGAGGTGGACACGGTCTGCGGGCCGGACGGCCACGCCGGAACATATTCGGATATGGATCCGGTCGAATGACGTCCACCTTCATCGGGCGCAGATCATTTGTTTGTTTGGGCGGGTTCGCCGCCGGTCGATCAGCGCGGGCCGGGTCGACGTGGACGGGATCGACGGCCGACGACAATTTACAAATTTTCGAGACCATCGAAGTGCTCGCTTCGAGCGGGTGTCGCGCCGGTGGGGTCGGCGCACTCGACGGCGGGATCGGCGCACTCGACGGCGAGATCGGCGCACTCGACGGCGGGATCGGCGCACTCGATGGCGGGATCGGCGCACTCGACAGCGGGATCGGCGCACTCGACGGCGGGGTCGGTGCACTCGACGGCGCGATCCCGCTGGGCGGCTCGGGGCTAGCGGGAATGTGAACTGGGGGCGGTCGGGTGAAACCGTTCGTCCCGAGGAAACGCCCGTCAGCAGGACCGGGAGTAGGAGGGCCTGCTCGAGTGAAATCAAAGACGGGCAGACGCACTTGAGGACCGAACACGAGCGGTCTCGTGCCTGCCAGATCGTACTTTGGCGAGTCCGCGGCCACCGGAGTCGTCGTCGCCGGCGAACACGGCCTGCGCCGGAGCATGTACGGCACGCAGGCACTGTTTCGCCGTCCGCGCGCCCACTTGCCGATCCGGTGCTTGGCGGGCGGGTCGGCAGGAACGGGGCTGCTCTTGGGTGGACGTACTGGGACGTCATCGAGGCCGATCTCGGCGATCGGCGCGGGTGACGGTACGGGCGTCGGAGGCATGCGGCTGACCGGCGGCGCACTCCTCGTGGGCGGGTCGAGGCACACGGGCATTTGGACCGGCGGTAGTCGGACGAAGCGGTTGTTGGACGTGGACGGACCGGGCCCGTCGAGACCGATTACCTCCACGCGGCGGTGTGATGGAGGCGACGTCGTGACCGCCGCCGGAGCGGCCGTCGCCGGAGCGACCGCCCCACAGACCGCCCGAGCACCTTCCGGACAGACCGCCGGAGCGGCGTGCACGTTGGCCGTGGGTGTCGGCTTGCTCCGCGGCTTGGGTCGCGATAAGCACTTGCGTGGTCTGTCAGACCGGCCTGTCGTCGGTGGCGCTGCCGCCGGCCTGTAAGGGGGTGCCGGCGTCCCGTTTCGGACCGCAGCGTTTCCCGCGGTCCTCCACTCGTTCTGTGGCCGTGGCGGTGATCCGGCGCTTTCCGTTGGTCCGCATCGTCCTGGTCCTAGGGGACTCACAGCCGCCGCCCTCGTGGGCCTCGCAACTTCTTCTCGTCTCCCTACTCTCCGTGTTTGCGTTTGCAGGCATGGCTAAAAGCAATAACGATATTATCGGTTATTACGATTTACGAGGGCAATGGCAATGACTGCTCGGGTCATTCGACTCGATAGGGAAAAATCGTGAAACCAAAAAAAAAATAAAAATACATTTTTAAATATACGATAAAACCCCGAAGGAAGCCAGGGTGTAACATTCTCAAAACGTAATATTTTTCAAAACGTCTAGAGTTTCCGTGCTACAAACTCATACGTAAAATATTTATCGACTAGTACGAAGTAATAAGTACGGTTTTAAAAACGTCAGTGATACAATGTACTTAAACGAATGATTCAACGTCATTATTACGTACCTATTAATAAGTTAAAATGACACGTTTGATAAGTAAAACAAAGTGTAAATAATGGATAAGTTTACGTCAATGGCGACTGTGAAATTTTTATTCGAAGGTTCTTTTCACGGCTAAGATATCATTATAAAAACAAAACACGATGATTTTCAATTACTTAAAAAAAAATATTCCATATTGTTAATACTTAAAAAAAAAAAAATCTATTAGCTACTTCGTACTAAAAACTGATCGATAAGTACTTTACTGACATCATTTTCACTACTACTTTATCGTTGCGAAAGACGTATTCAGTCGTTTTATGGACGTTCACTAATTTCCTACTGCTTAGAAGTCGGTGTTTCGACGTTCGCTATTTTGGTTTCACGGTTTTTTCGTACTATCGCCCGAGTCGTCATCGTCGTCGTCGTTGGCCAAACGAGTGCTTACCGAGCTGTGTGTTTCCGCCAGCGTCTTCTTACACGTTTCCTGAAACTGCTTCCAACTAGTGGCGCAGGTCTCGTGCACGTAACGTTCGCACTCTGTGAATTCGAAAAAAATGCGCCTTTTAAATTTTACCCGTTATTTGTTACATTGCTTAATTTCAGCAAAGTGTTTTTTTTTTTCATATTATCGACCCGCCGAAGTACGAGTGAAATAGATAGTGCGTTTTCAGATAGAAGTCGAGCAGTGGCGGAAAATCTACCCGTGACACGTTCTGGGACACAACAGATAGTTTTACTCTCTGTTTCGTTCGAAATCGGATCGAAACGGGAACAAACGACAAACGATTCACTTGCGCTCAAAACAATCGGCATTGTGAACTCGCCAAAACGATTATCAGATATAATATTTTCATTCATCACTTCACCTTTCCTAACCTGCAAACCCTTTTAAATATATACAACGTGACTCGGAACCATAACTTACTTCCTCGTGATTGGAGGAATGGTATAATCATACCAATCAACAAGATAGGTAAAAACCAATTCGCAACAGAAGGATATCGACTTATCACACTTCTAAACACATTGTGCAAATTACTGGAATCAATCGTAATTACAAGACTTACGTGGATTATTGAAAAAATTAATTATCCAATACCAGAACAATGTGAATTTCGTAAAAATTACCTTTTTTTATAATAAACAATTGTTTTGAGAAAATGCATACAGAAATGCCGAGCACTTACGACAAAATGTGTAAAATGTGCTGTTACATGAGGGAATAATCAGCTCGGACGTACTAGAGATTTACGATTCCGCATCAAAACCGTTGATAGTGAAGAACCCTAACAAAATTTTAAGCACGAATCAAATTTTTAATCGTTTTCGCAACTTTATCAGTAGTTGAACATTTCAAATCAGAGTTTACAATAAAATTTCAGTGTCCGAATTTAAAAAAAATTACAAAAAACTCGATATTGTTCATAACGCCGGCTTACGTCTATCAATAGGAACACTTAGATTAAGACCAATATCCGGCACACTAAACATGGCGAACGTCGCTCCGCTTGAAATCAGAAGGACGAACGCCACATAATGATAAACGTCAATGTCCCCCTAGACGACAGGAGATTTCAAGAGTGTTTTCGGCCGAAAGAAAACGTAAGTTTTTCATTCATTACCTTGACATTGCTTGACATTCCGGCTGGTCCAAAAACGTGAATCACACAAGCCGCAATATGCCGTGCACAAATGCACGAAAAGAAACAAGCCTGTTGCCGGCGTCAATGTATCGTGGTTGCATTGATCAAGCAAAGGTCGTCCGGCTAATCGACTTGAGTCAGCACGCGTGGTCGAGGTCTTCTTGGTATTCATAATGGATTCTCTGACTTTTGAACCGTACAGGTGGTTGTTTACAAGTCGCACTGTCTTCGTTCGTGAGCACGTGTGCGCGTGTATGTGCGTCACAAGTAGGTTGATGTACAGAGATTGACACGAAGTGATAATGAGGCAAATGCCAAAAATACTTCAATTGTGTAAATCGTTTATATGATATTATAACGTTATTACACGTGACAATATTTCGCTCGCAAAAAGTTTCGAACAAAACGAACTGTTTACCAATAATAGTATTCAATCAAACCTTCGCCTAGGTACTTCAATTGCGTCGAAAATGAAACCATGGCAATATAAATAAACAATGCGATTGTTTAAGCCAAATGCATAATTTTTAATTTTCTCGTTATGAATGTCTACATTTTCATAAGACTGATTTCGATAATTTTTTTCGTATAAGCGTGAAGTGTCTCAATACAGTGAAACGAAACGTTTTACGAATGTTGTTAAATCGACATGAATATATTAAAATGTCATCATTCTCCAGAAGTATTTTTGCTTAATGCTCGACAATAGCACCGATAACGTATAATGGGT